>AWOL01S0016224.1:9893-20764 GCA_000715115.1 Nicotiana otophora | reverse complement strand
ACCAATCCCCATTCACCTAACGATTGTGGTGATCCTGGTAAATACAGAAGTCAGGGAAGAATGCAACAAAACACTGAAGATCTTTGGTTAGTTGAGATACTATTAATAAATAGTAGTTAAAGTCTGGTATGTACATCACATTAGATATAATGTGATCTTTAAATAGTGGAATTCCCTTTGTGAGAGACCGATACCACCTTTTCATTTGGTAAATGAACTACATTTCTATTTGTATTTGGTATTGGACTGTGTAATTTAAGCATGTCATGTCTAGAGGTCATATGTTTTGAGGCACCTGTATCTATGATCCAGTTCCTATTCACAAAATTGGTCATCAAGGCAATCAAATTACACGTTGGAGCTAGCTTGCTAGATGATCCTGGAGCTTCTTCATTTCCCTTAGACAATAACTGAAGTATTTGCTGATATTGTTCCCTAGTGAAGAAGGCAGGAGTTAATTGAGGAGGAGGCCCAAAATTGAGAGTCTTTTGTTGTGGATACATAGCTTGATACTGTGGATACATACCTGGATATCCACCCTTGCTCTGTGGATAGGAAGTATTAGCCTGTGAGATTCCACAGTATGGCTGAGTGTTCTTGTTAGTAGTTTCTCCTGCAGAAAAATCTACACTAGTGACACCATTTGCATACTACCGGGAGTCGGTGTAGATCCTTTCTTTTTAGTCATGAAATCAAGTGGATACCCTACAAGCTTGTAACAATTCTTCAAGGTGTGACCTTTGTAATGACAATACTCACACTAAATCTGATTCTTTTTAAACTTGAAGTAACTACTTGGACCTCCATTACCCTTATTGCTATACAAGGTTGTACGTTATATTCCCTTAGTAACTTGCATAGACTGCTGAAAATTTGCAAGAATCCTCTGACTCTCTTGATCAATTAGTAAGGAGTATGCTTTGTTGATGATAAGTACATGGGACATCATCATAATCTGACTCCTTGACTGAGCATAAGTTTCATTCAATCCTACCAGAAACTGCAGTAGTTTGTGAGCTTCAAAGTGTTGAGCATATTTCTTAGATTGGGGACAAGGACAACCAGGATAAGGCATGAGAGCGTCAAATTCATCCCAAAGGTCTTTCATTTTAGAGAAGTAATCATGTATTGTCATGGTTCCTTGAGTCAAGGTATGGACTTCTCTACGAAGGCACAACACTCTAGATCCATTGACTTTATCAAACCTCTCATTAATATTTTCCCATACTTTATGTGCATCAGATGCATACAACACACTGCATAGTAATTAGTAAACCTGGACTAACAACATTCATAATTCATGATAAGACTACATCGTTTACTTTTTCTCACTAATCATGCAATTCAGGTTCAAATCTAGTTTTAGAAAATCGACAATCAATAAACCTAGTTTGCTCTTACCTAAAAGGCCAATTCTCATAGCACGACTCTATAGGGCATAGTTATCAGATCAAGTATGTTGAAGAGAGATCAATGTACTACCTGGAGTGTCTATTGGCTGTAAGAACAGAGGGTGATTGTGATTGATGGTTGGGAAACTTGTTGTACTAGTGCCCAAATTTCCATTTCTAGTGGTCGGAGGAACATGTAAGCCGTTAATAGAACTCGATTCATATCCAATCGCCCTTTTAAAGCAGCAAAGGAATTGCAGTGAACAATTATGAAAATCTACAGCAAATTCACAAACCCTAGTTGTTTCTACCTAGGACAACTCTAAGACAATTCAGCCAAAGAGTGTTGAACTGAGGTTTCTGAGATGACTAAGACAAGACTAGAGCTGCAATCTAGATCGATGCCGATATCTCTGATACCATGTTAGCTTTCATGGCTAGGGGTATTCATCGGTCGGTACGGTACTGTATTTAGATTTTTCGGGTTCGATATTTTCGGTATTCGGTTTCTTAAAATGCAATAACAATACCGTACCTAATTAAATTCAGTATGGTTCGGTTTTTCTCATTTCGATTTCGGTTTATTCGGTTTGGTAACTTCGGTTTATTCGGTTTGAATGCTAACTTGTACATAGAGTCATAGACTGTAATATTCTAAATTAAAGTACTCAAAAGTACAAAACTAAAAATATTTGTTGACAAAAGTTTTGTCCAAAACTAGCAAATATCAACCCAGAGAGAGAAAACTGTACATAAAAGAATAAATTTGATCATTAGAAATGTCTCGTTACTTGCTTAGAGTTAATTGATGAACTTAGAGAATAACGGAAAGTAAAATTTTAGATTTTTATATTTATGTTATAATTAATAATATGTGTATTGTGTAATATATATTTCCGTACGGTATCGGTATTTCGGTATTTTATTTTAAAATACCAAATACCATACCTAATACCAATATTTTTTAAAACTTAAACCAAATACCATACTGAATACCAAAATATCGAATACCAAATACCAAAATTTTTGATTTCGATATTTAACAGATTATGCACGGCCCGGCCTGGCCATGGCTACCAGTAATTGGAAGGCGAGATGCGTACAAAGAAAGCAAGAGAGAAGAATATGATAGAAGAGAGGAGCTGCTTGAATGGAAAATGAAATATGTTATTTCTTCAATGTAGTGTACAGTATTTATGTACAGTAAATAACTAACTTCTAACCACCTAACTACTTGAATTTAACTAATTTGAGTTTAACTAATTAGCTATACACTTTAATATTAACCATATCGTCTTAACTCTAGTTTAACCTCAACTTGTCACCACTATAACTAACAGTATTAAGTAAGTGATTTTCGATGTTCATAGAATTTTTAATGTTTTATTTTACCGATCTGGAATACAATAATGTGATTTACTGCTCTCCCCTTGATGTTGTTACTAAAAAGAAAAAAATAAATATTCGTACAAACTGATGCTGTCACCTTTAGCTCGAGAGGTGCAAGTATCACCTTCTATGTCACGACCCAATTCCTTTATAGGCCGTGATAGCACCTAACACCGTTGTTAGGCAAGCCAACACTGATCAACTAGTGACTTCCCACTTAGATAAATTTGTAAACGATAGCTTTTCGTTATTTATAAAAATAAAAAAAAATAGATTTAGGAGTTTGCAAATTTTAACATAAATAAATAGAAGCAATCAGTACTAATCGTAATCATATGAGCAAATCAAAATCATAAGTCCACTGGTGTATGCGTACCAAGACCTAGTGTCACGAGTATATGGGCAATCTAGTAGAATATACAAAACAATGCTAGCCTACTGTCTAAAAGGAAATAGACAGAAAATAAAAGAACAAAGAGAGACTCCAGCTGCTACAGAACGGCTCAAGAGGGCAGCTCACCGGGAAGTCTCGAGCTGGGAAATCAGTCTACGTGCCGGACTGGTGGCCAGGTGCACCTGCCTCAAATCCTGTACAGTAAAGTACAGAAGTGTAGCGTGAGTACATAAAAATATGTACCCAGTAAGTATCTAGTCTAACCTCGAAGAAGTAGTGACGAGGGTTCGACTTCGACACTCACTAGGGCCAACAATATAATAATATATGATTCTAAATAAGCATGATACACAGAACTAGCAATATACTCAGAACAAGAAAATAACTGTACAGTTCTTCCATCATATTTAAGAAACCAAAATACTTCCTTCATTTTAAACAATGATTTCTAAAAAAGTAAATTTATACCAATTATAAAAAGGTCTTCCACTTCTATTATCACACACAAATTTCACCGAGGACGTTCGGCCCGATCCAACATAAAAATGTAAATTGTGCACTGTCGAGGGTCGAACGACGCGAACCATAGATGCATATATTAACCTGCCGAGGCGAACAACCCGCTCCCATGAGAGTAGTGGAAATAGTTACCCCGCTCGCGGAATATACTTGTGACACGGTTAAATATACATATAACGAAATTTTTCTCAATTCTTTTCAAAATATTAATTTACTTGAAACCTTTGAAATCTTGAAATCCTCAACTTAGTTCCATTCAATACAAATAAATAATTATGTCCAGGTAACGGTACCCACAAAGCATGGTGTAATCCTAGAACTACCCGGACATAACAAGAATAGTAGCTACGTACGGACTCTTGTCACTTCGTGCGTACGTAACCCCCACAAATAATCATACATTAATTAAGTTTACCTATGGGAAAATTTCCCTCTTACAAGGTTAGAAAAGAGACTTACCTCGCTTTAAGGCCTATTTTCCGGTCCAAACTTATGCCCAACTCTCAATTTGGTGCCGAAAAATCCAAAACTATCCAAATAGTGTAGAAACTAATCAATATAGGCTTAAAAGTTCATATCTCTACTATTTAAGTGATTTTCCAACTCTAAATGCAAGATTCCTAATATTCTCCTCCGGGCCCACGTGCCTGGATTCCGGAAATATTTAAAGAAAGTTGTTACCCATAACCTTAGGAACATAAATAAATGGTTTTTACTAAATTCCATAACGAATTTCGTGGTTAAATCTCATTTTTATCAAAAACCTAGGTTTTCCTCTAAACCCATAATATTCACTAATTTATATGTTATAATCTATCCATAAACTATGTATTAAACTCACATTAGGTAGAAATTAAAGCTAGGTCGAAATCCCCTCCTTCAAAGCTCTCAAATCGCCCAAGAGTGAGAGAAAATGTGATAAAAATGGCCTAAGTCCGTATTAAATGAGCTCTCCTAAAACCAATTGAATCAAACTTAAGAACTTCAAGTTCTTCAATTTACTTCCAATGCGCCGAAACGTACTTATATTACTCGGGATAATACCAAATTTTGTGTGCAAGTTCTAAATGACATTACAGAACTATTCTCGGTCTTGAAATTCCGTTTGGACCTCGATATCACCAAAACTCTCTCTTAACCAAATTTAAAGAACTTCAAAGTTCTTCAAGAACCAACTTTCACTATTAGACGTCGAAACGCCCCAGGATCATTTAAAACTCAATCCGAATATACGTCCAAGTCCGAAATCATCATACAAACATATTGGAACCGTCAGATCCCGATTCTGAGGTCGTTTACTCAAAATATTGACCGAAGTCAAACTTGACCCTTTTAAGCCAACCTTAAGGAACTAAGTGTTCCGATTTCAACCCAAACTCTTCCAAATCCCGAACCAACCACCCCCGCAAGTTATAAATCAGTAAAATCAAGTACGGGGAGCCTTATTTAGGGGAACGTGATCCTAGAAAGTAAAAACGATCGGTCAAGTCGTTACATTCTAATTATACTGTTCTTATTGTTTTCGTTACCCCAGCCTTTCCTATCTCCCAACAAAAAAAAGACAATAATATAAAATAAAGAAGACTTTAGACTAGTGATCAAAATATAAAAAGACTTTAGATTATCTTTGAGTATACGATATTAAAACTTGCAAAGAATGACATTATATAGTAGGTCATGATTTTACTGTAGTATGTCAAGAAGAAGAAAAGATACTTAGTTCCTTTCAGTTCCATATAACTTGCCACCATGGTTATGCATGAAACAACCATATATGATATTCTCAATAATTATTGATGGCCCTCGTGCACCGGAAAATGATATTGATATGTATCTTCGACTCTTAATTGATGAGTTAAAAGAATTGTGAGTTGGTGTTGACACTTATGATGTGTCAGACAACAATATGTTTCAAATGTGTGCTTCATTGCTTTGCACAATCAGTGATTTTTCAATACTAGGTAACTTATCAGGATATGGTGTGAAAACTAGATATGCTTGTCCATGTTGTCTAGTGAAAACTAAATTTCTGAGATTGAGAAATCGGCGAAAATAATGCTTCATGTCAGATAGGCAATGGTTAACCCATGGGCACAAGTTTCGAAAAGATAAAGTTACATTTAATGGTTTTAAGGAGTTAGAGGTAACACCTAAACGGTTGTCAGTTATTGAGGTTCTCGAGAAATTCAAAAGTATTTAAAATAAATTCAAAAAAAGGTCCATCGACCAAATCTAATAAAAGGAAATGGAATGATTTTGATCATGTTGATGATGCCGTATTGCAAAATTTGTGGAAGAAAAAGAGCATATTTTTTTAGTTAGACTACTGAAAAGACAATATGATTCGTCACAATCTTGACACAATGCATATTGAAAAGAATGTATTTGACAATATATTTTGAATATTACAAGATATTGATGGTAAAGAAAAAGATAATTTAAATTCTCGTTTGGATTTATAAGAGATGGGGATTCGAAAGGCTTTGCGCCCTAAGAAAGAGCTAATGGAAAATATTATCTACCTCCAGCATGTTTCACATTGAGTAATGCACAAAAAGAAATACTCTTACACGTTTTAAGATATGTGAAAGTACGAGATGGATATGCTTCAAATATCTCAAGTTGTGCTAATATTAAGCAAAACACTATGCATGGGTTAAAGAGTCATGACTGCCATATTTTAATTTGCCTTGCGAGATCTCCTTCCGATGAATGTCCTGAAGCCATTGATCGAATTACGTTTAGGGGCATTCGTTCAACAATTATAAGCAAAAATGAGTTAGAAAAGCTCCAATATCGAATAGCAATAGCCCTTTGTAATTTGGAGAGAATATTTTCCCATCCTTTTTTGATATCATGGAACATCTAGTCGTCCATTTAGCTGAAGAAGCAATGATTGGTGGACCCTCACAATATCGTTCAATATGGTCATTCGAAAGGTACTACTTTGTTGCTCTATTTCATAGTACTTGTAAAGAATTTTAATCAACTTTTATGTAATTTTTCTATTGTAGGTACTTGCTTACTCTTAAAACTATGCAAGGAGTAAAAGTTGTCCAGAAGATTCAATTGCAGAGGGATATTGGATAGAAGAGTGCGTGACGTTCTGCTCAAGATATCTACATGATGTGGAGACAAAGTTGAGTTGGCCTTTAAGAAATTATGCTTAGTATAATGAAGTAGCTGACCAAGAGGGTCGTCGATCAAGTAAAGAGATAGGGTTTAGGCTTGATGACATTACACATGCCCAAGCACACATATATGTTTTATTTAATTCTTCCTCCATAACTCTATATCGCGAGTAAGTATTAAATAATTATTTATATTTTCTAATTAATTTAATAAGTAATAATATTTGTAGCTTTTTATTAAGTTCTACGTGTTTTACTTGTGGCAGTGAGCATATAAAAGAAATCAAGAAGGGCAATCCTCGTCTATCCAGACATCAAGAATTGGATTCACAATGAAAAATTTCACATATGATTTAGAAAACACAAAATTATGAACCAGCTAATTTGTTTTTAAAAACATTACTTAGAGTTTTAATTAGGGGTGTCAATTCGACCGATTCTTTTATAAAATTAGTACCATACCAATTTTTCGGTTATTCTATTATGTATAACCAAAATTAGACTTTTCAAAACCATCCCAATCATATCGGTTTTTCTTCGGTATCGGTACAGTTATGTTAATTTTCGGTATTTTTTTAAATATCATGTAAAAGTCACTAGTAGAATGCAACAACATACGTACTTTTATAGGACCTAACAAAGCTCTCTATACATTTTTACTATTTAAAAGGTGATGAATTAAGAAAACATGAAAGATGGTCAGAGTATAGATCCATCAATCACTCAACAACAGTGTAAAAGAAACTAAGTAAAGATACAGAAAATATAAATCACACGAGAGAAAAGATATTAACCAATACGGGATTCAAGAATAAAGTCTTTAGAAGATTAAATATTCAAAAAGATAAATCTAAATCATACGAAAGGAAACATATTCAATACATTGTAGTTTGCTACTCATGATCGCTAGAATACCTTGTGGCTTGCTAGTGAATATAATGGAAATAGTTTAGTTTTAACATGAGTAACATAATGGGTTGGGATTAGGATTTGAGTTTAATTACTTGTTGACTTGTAATCGTGTTCATAATTCTAAGCCCCAAGGAAATATTTAATGCTTTATTATTTTTAAACTTAATATATAAATTTATTTTTACATGTAAATATACTCAATACGGTCGTTCGGTATTTTTTCGGTTAATTTTCATAAAATAAAAAATCTATCCTAATTATCGGCACGATTATAGATTTATATAAAACGTACGGTTTTATTAAAAAAAATCTAAAAATCAGTTCGATACGGTACGGCTCGATCGATTTAGTCGATTTTTGAATATCCATCGACATCCCTAGCTGTAACGATATCTCTTTTCAATTATATCTTTACTTTTAATTGACAGGTTGAGAAGATACATATGGTCAGTGAGCAAATATCTGAAGAAATTCAATATTTAGCTATTGGTCCATCAAAGCAAGAAAAAAGGATGACTGGATATATAAGTTACATGATTAGATACTTAACAAAGTCTCGTGATGCCCAGCGTAAAGCTCAAAACAGTGGAATTATGGTAAAGGCTACAACTCAAAGTTATGCAAGTGCAAGAGATAAAAATCCCATATTGGCAGAAATCTCTTTTTATGGGGTCCTCACAAGCATAATTGAGTTATTGTCACAATCCAAAATCCTACTAGTTGTGATGGCACCTAACCCATCCCGTTAGGTAAGCTAATTTCCAACTAATCAAATTTCAATAATAGTTATTAAAGTAATTTAAGAGAATAAAGATCTTGATCTTATACAATCCCCAATAACTGGTAGTACAAATCATGAGCTTCTAAGAATAGAGTATACAAAGTGGAAATGAAATAAATACATAGTCTGTTTGAATAGTACATAAACAAAGCTTATATAAATCTAAGGCTACCCTGAATAAGAGACAGCTACAACAGGAACGCAGGTACATCTTCAAATTCCGCAACCATCGAGCATAACAACAACAACAGCCAACATCTGCACGCAATGTGCAGAAGTGTAGTATCAGTACAACCGACCCCATGTACTAAGTAAGTAACAAACTTAGCCTTAGGTTGAAAGTAGTGACGAGCTTCTACCAAGGTTGGACCTAAAACTACTAATCCACAACAGTTAATAATGACATAAAGCAAATAATACCCAAAGTAATTCAGAGATAAAATGCTCAGTCACATCATGATTTCAGCAATAATAGTTCTTCCTTTCAAGTACATCAGTGAAAATCAAAATCTTTTGCCATAGTTACCAAAAATGTGAATAAGTTTGAAAACAGAAATATTTTCACAATCCTTTCAATAATAAATAAAATATCCCATTTTCTTTCCAGATAATCAGTGTAAAACAAATACATCACTATACCCATCCGTCAACATGTATGAGAAATCATGAATAATATGATACCGTGCAGCATGAGGAAAACACATCTCTATGCATATATGTCATGTGTGCATGTCAAAGCAATGTATCTCAAAGATTGTACTCATGTACTCACACTCTCAGAGTACTAAATCTCACTGTGTTGCATTCTCTCTCACTCTGCTCAGCACACTCAATCACTCAGCGCTATACAATACCTGCTGCGGCGTGCAGCCTGATCCCTATTTACAGTCGACTGTGCTCACTGGGGAGTGTACAGACTCATGAGGGGCTCCTACAGCCCAAGCGCTATAAGCACGGACAACTCACGTGCTGCACGGACAACTCACATGCCATAATATAATTACCTGGATATGCATGGCCAACTCACGTGCTGCACGGCCAATGAAATGAATATGACTGAGTATGAATTTTTAATTTAAATAAATAATCCACAGCAATATGACCTCTGTGGGTCCCAATAATACTGGCACATAGCCTCAACATGATTTTTAATATGCTTTTCAGCTCAATTTCTTTAACACATAAAACTGCATGAAAAAAGCAAAGAATTATTTAACTACAAAATTTTACAGAAACAATTATGTCACAATTTCTATAGTGCATGCCCACACGCCCGTCACCTAGCATGTACGTCATCTCCCAACGATTTACATAGTACACATATTCGGGGTTCATACCCTCAACTCCAAGATTAGAAGAGTTACTTACCTCGAACAAGCCAAATCCAATGTCGAGCAAGCTAAGCAATGCTCCAGGAATTCCATTCTGCGCGTATCAATTTCCAAATGGCTAGAATCTAGTCACAACAATTTGACTTAGTCCACACAATCTATAAGAATTAATTCCATATCAAAACGCTAATATTTTCCATAAAATCTGAAATTACGACTCAAAAATTACCCGTGGGGCCCACGTCTCAAAATCTGACTAAACTTACAAAATACAACAACCCATCCAATTACAAGTTCAACCATACTAATTTCACCCCAAATCCGACTCCAAATTGGTATTCAAACTTGAAATATTCGTTTTGTGACATTATAAAAATTTTCTTCTATTTCTCTTGAAGATTCAATAATCTTACACCAAAAATGAAGATTAANAAATTTCCTTCTATTTCTCTTGAAGATTCAATAATCTTACACCAAAAATGAAGATTAATTCATGGAATATAATCACAAGGGAGTTAAGAACACTTACCCCAAGTTTTGTGAAACATTTCCTCTCCAAAATCGGCCAACCCGAGCTCCAAAATCTGAAAATGGGTGAAAATGTTGAACCCTCGAATTTTAAGGTTCTGCCCAGTCGATTTGCGCATCTGCGGAAAAGGGGTCGCACCTGTGACCCTCTCTTCTACGAACAAATGGGCGCATTTGCGAGCCACGCCGCTTCTGCGGAGAGCCACGCGCGGATGCGACTCCGCACCTGCGCTGCCCGACTTTCTCACCATTTTTCGCTTCTGCGCCAACCCTTCGCACATGCGTCCTTGCAGATGCGGGAAAATTCTTCGTACCTGTGAGAACTGCCCAGTTCCACACTTGGCCGCTTCTGCAACTGATTTCGCGCAGATGCGGCTTCTCACCTGCGATCAAAAGCTTCGCAGGTGCGATCACACCAGTAGGCAGCAGCTCCAGAAATGTTTCAAGTTGAATTTGATCCGTTAACCATCTGAAACTCACCCGAGCCACTCGGGA
>AWOL01S0016220.1:160169-178355 GCA_000715115.1 Nicotiana otophora | reverse complement strand
AGACTTGCCCATCTCTATCCTTTTCCATTCCCTTTTAATTTGATCCACAAGCTCTAAGTAGGTCATGCACCTACTTATCACCTGCTTAATCAAGTATATGATTCATGTTGGTCCTTTTTCCATTTTGAAACATGTGTCTCATCCTCATTAAATAACTTAGACATGAATCGAGTAGCTCAAGTAAGTCGGACAGAAAGTAAGTTGGTGAAGCAGGCACGTCGGANTATATATATATATATATATGTTTATATGGCCCTACTAATGGGCTTGGGAAGATGGGTCTTGGGCTTCCTTAAGACTTGCCCATCTCTATCCTTTTCCATTCCCTTTTAATTTGATCCACAAGCTCTAAGTAGGTCATGCACCTACTTATCACCTGCTTAATCAAGTATATGATTCATGTTGGTCCTTTTTCCATTTTGAAACATGTGTCTCATCCTCATTAAATAACTTAGACATGAATCGAGTAGCTCAAGTAAGTCGGACAGAAAGTAAGTTGGTGAAGCAGGCACGTCGGATAAGCAAGCAACTCATTTTTATTTGTCCAAAATCTCCTTTCTCACGTTTAAGTGCATTCGTCCTCAACCTAGTCATTTTTATGTTCAACGGAAATGCGAGATGTAATATCATTATATCACTTTATATTCTTTCAAAGAGAATCTCATTTCTGAGCTTACATCAATTGACTTATGGCATACTTTCATGTACGAAAACATGGGGTATAACAATACGTGATGTTTTAAGGGGCTTAGAAGGGTTAGCCAATATATCCTACCCATCTCTTATTACACATTACAACCACAATAAAGTCCTAGTTGATTTCGGACCGAGCGGGCCTACATTAGTAGAGGTTTACATAATGGGCAAACCTATGGTACTTTTTGCGTGCATGTGATTTCTTTGAGAGAGTGAGTGATCTTTATTCATATGTGTAAGTCCTTAAAATATATTCGATCATGTGATTTGGATGTCTGGACTGCTTACTCTTTATTTTATTGTGAGGGTACATGGTTTCACAAAGAATAGGCAACATTATTAGACTTCTCTGTTAGATTAAGTATTCAAGCCTCTGGTGCATTGTGACATTGAGTTAGTTTTCCAGTCTAGGATTGATATAATCATGTTGTTCATGTGTTGGATATTTTAAAATTGCGCATAAGAACGGGAAGTGTATTTTGACAGCATATGCTAGAGCTTAATGGTTGCTATCAAACATGGTTATAGGTGTAGTGTGTTGTGAATGTGTGGCTTGTTGGGTGCTCAAAGAGGAAGTGTTTGGTTGGTTGACTCGAGGGAGAGCAACATTTTGGAAGGAGAGACATTATTGGAGAGGCAAAATGCTACGGAAAATTTGGAAGCAACGAATCACACGAGGTTTCTCTTCCATTCTTCCTTAATCTATATTTGAATGCTTTCAATTATTATCACGATTGTTAGTATGGTTATGAGTAGCTAAACTTTCTCATCCAGGGTTTGAAGGAACCTTTTGAAGGATGATTTTCTATTAATATGATTTAGCCTTTGGATTTCTCTGCTTGTTTAACTACATGCTTGTTTCAGTTGATTGAATGGCCATCGATTGACTGTGCCTATTTAGTATGTATTGCTTGAGAAAGGGTACGTACTTAGGTAGTTGTTGAATAACATCACTCCTAACGTATGTGAGAAATCAATACAACGGGTTTAAAAGCGAGATTAGAGATAACGAAGCTTTGACGTGATCATAATGAGCGGTGAAAAATTGTGAGGTAGCGTAATTCGAGAGAATATGACTAGTACATTATTGTAGTTGCTCGAGAGAGAATTACGATAAGTCGAGTGCTCATGATTAGTAGAGAAAAGTTAGGCAAAATTGTAGGAGACGTAGCGGAAAAAATTCTGACAATTGGGATAATCATAACTCTAGGCTTTCCCAATCTTGTCTCTAACCCTTAGTATCCCTATTTATTAATTCACTACATTAATTTGTTAGTTAATTAGTTAGAAATAAAAATTTTAATATTTATAACTTAGGAACTGTTCGAGTTTGTCTTTTTAGTTATATTGAACAGTTATAGTGAAGCCTTAGTTCTCAGTGGGATTCGACTCCGGACTTTTAGACCGGATGATATTTGCAGTGACCACTTATCCTTTTTAAGACTAGAGTTGGGCATGATCAAATTTTGGCGCCGTTGCCGGGGAACTAACGGTGTAATTGTAGATGTATATATTGCTAGGCTTCAAGTTTGAACTTTTATTTTGTTTTGGTTTGTTTTATTTTTTTTAATTTTATTTTATTTTACTTGTTGATTTGAGAAACATGACATCTTGTAATTATGGAGGTTTAGGTGTTGGTAATTTTTTCTTTTGATCCATATACATGTTGTGAAGGAAACCACCCGTGGCAAAATTTTCAAAACGTTCCTGATAGCAAGTTATGTGCACCAACTCAATCTTATTTGTGGAATGTGTGTGGTGGGCAAAATGGTCAATTTCATGGCTGTGTTTATATTTCTTATCCTCCCCAACCCCTTACTATGATGGTTCTACTTTTTCTTATGAAGTGAATAGGAACAAAGAACTCGGGGATGATGACCTAAAAGAGATCAATATATGCTAAGGTACATTGTGGGAGATAATAACGAGACACGACTGCAGATAAAAAGACAAGAGGCAACTATTCGCAACTTGGAGGCTCAAGTGAGTCAACTAGTTTAAGCTTTTAGTGTTCAACAAGTTAATATTATAGATAGTAGCCAGGAGCCGTGTGCATTAGAGACAGAAATGAAGGTGCTAATAGAGGGGTCCTGAGTAGAACACCAACACTCTAACCAGCTAGAATTTGATGATGTCAGTGTTGAAGAAATGATACTAGAGTCAGGTAAGGACATTGAGGATACAAATTTAGTTGACTCCAGTATAATTTGTGTCGAGGAGGTTGAAAATCTTGAAGTTCAGGTATTTGAGCGTGTCAGACCTCATTCCAAACACTTCTCTACATTATGTTCGGATGGTGAAATGAGAATTGATCCTTATGAGCATAAAAAGGAGTCAAGAGAAGAGGTAGATGAGCCTTATATTTTGAAATATTCAAGTTCGTCTCGTCAAGGTGACACTCCTCGGTCGAGAGCCAAAAGGGGTATGAAAATTTACTTAATTTTTGGCTCACAAGAATTTGTACCGCCCTAGGAGCATAATCATAAGCTTGAATCAAAACTTGGGATTCAATTTATAAGCTCGAGGTGGAGACAGAAAGTGGTTCACATCGTGCCGCGACGTTAAATCAGGCGCTTGTTGGGAGACAACCCAACTTTACTCCTTTCTTTTATTTTTAGTTTTTTATAATTATTTTATTATTTTTGTAAGGTCATTTTTGATTTTTTAGGAGCATGGGACGCATAGCTATTGGAAGGATGAAACAACAAGCGAGATGGTTAGAAGTAAGTGTGGGATGCCCGCACAAAGGAAAATTCCCGGGAGAAGTATGAGTACCCTATGAGTTGCTAGTGCTTCGGCATTTGGCCTACCGGAGAGTTTCTTTTACCCTCTTATTGTTTATGTTGTGCATTGGGGACAATGCACAATTTTTAGTGAGGGGTGAGGAGATTGACTAGGTGACTTACTATGCTATTTTAGTTGTGTTAGTTTATTGATAATCTTTTTTAGAAAACTAAATTTGGACTTTTCCCAACGATGGATCTCCTAGACAGTTTTCTTGAGGGATTTAAGTCTAAGCAAAAAATACAAAAAAAATAGAAAATTAAAAAATAATCCCCTGTGGTTTTTCTTAGTGCCTCAGTTCTTTTCCATAGGATGTAACTTGAACCAGGTAGTAGTTGTTTTAGAGTAGTATGTACGAAATAAAGGAGAAGAAATGATGTGATTCGTACCTTTTGACTTGTTTGATGGTTGCATATTCAGGTTCTGGCATGTGTTTCTTGATCATGCCTTGAAAAATATTTGATTTTAAATATAGGATGATGCCTTGAAAAATATGAATAGCATGTGGTATGACTCATATGTCTCGGTTGCTTGACTTGTGTTTACTTTGTGCTTCATGCTTAATATATCTCTTGACTGTGTGAATACTTGTTTGATTAAGAGTCCGAATCGGACCGTCCATAGTGAGTCATGTTCCATGTGTGAAGTGAGTTCTTTGTATAGTCCATGTTATTGCATTTGAGTCTATAACTTGCTCGGAATGTGAATTAAAGCGAAATCCTAAGTGCTGCTTGGTTTGAAAAGTGATGTTAGGCTTTCTTTGATATGTTTTGAGTTTTGTTTCTTATCACAAATAAAATCATCCTTAGTTACCCTTTTGAGCCTATAAGCCTTTCTTTTGGCACCCGCATTACAAGTCTATCCCCTTTTATTCTTAATTGAATTATTTTGATCCTTATACCTCTTAAAGCGCTTGAATTGTAAAGAGAGCGCTAGAAAGAAGTAATGAGGAAACTTAGGTTAGCTTTTGAGTGGAACCAATAGAAGGAAGAAATGTGCACTTGTATTTTAATAAAACTCCACTCGCGACAAGGAAAAAATACAAAAATAAAAGAAAAAAAGAGAGAACAAAAGAATAATGAATAAATAAAGGTTTCTTATTTTTGCTAGTGGATGTGACCTGATGAAGTGCGTAAAGAAGAAGGAAAAATATTCTAGGGGTGAGCTATCTTATGATAATTGAAGTGGATTGAAGGAATGTTGTGCTTAAAGTTGAATACATGATGTGTTAAAGTGCGTAGGAGGGTTAACCACTATATCCTAAATATATCATACCCGTCCCTTAGCCCACATTACAATCATAATAAAGTCCTAGTTGATTTCGGACCGAGCGGGCTTACATTAGTAGAGGTTTACATAATGGGCAAGCCTATAGTACCTTTTGCGTGCATGTGACTTCTTTGAGAGAATGAGTGATTTTTCTTTATATGTGTGAGTCCTTAAAATATATTCGATCATGTGATTTAGATATGTGGACTGCTTACTCTTTATTTTATTGTGAGGGTACATGGTTTCACAAAGAATATGTAACACTATTAGACTTCTCTGTTAGATTAAGTATTCAAGCCTCTGGTGCATTGTGACATTGAGTTAGTTTTCCAGGCTAGGATTGATATAATCATGTTGTTCCTGTGTTGGATATTTTGAAATTGGGCATAAGTACGGGAAGTGTATTTTGACAGCATATGCTAGAGCTTAATGGTTGCTATCAAACATGGTCATAGGTGTAGTGTGCTGTGAATGTGTGGCTTGTTGGGTGCTCGAAGAGGAAGTGTTTGGTTGGTTGACTCGAGGGAGAGCAACATTTAAGTGCGGGGTATTGATATCGTACTATAATTCCATATATTTTGACGTTATTTATCCTACTTGCTTGTTGTTTGGATGCTAATTTGTGCGACAATTGAGCTTAATAGAGTTTATTTATGTGTAGGAGTGTTTGAACATGAAGCGGAGAAAAGTTACACGATATGGTACCTCAAAGCTACAAAATGGAGCAATAAAAGAAGATGTGCTAGGCAATGAAAAGTCATGGCCATAGACAATGCAAGGCTTTGTCCAGGGCACTGTTACTGGCGCCCCTGACAGTGCCTCGCACAGGAACATTGGCGCCCCTGACAGTGCCTCGCGCAGAAATATTGGCGCCCATGACAATGCCCCGCGCCGACGATGGTATCCGAGCCACTTTTATTTTCTCACTATTTTTGGACGTGTAGACTTTGACCCCAACCATATAAATACCTCTTAAAGTTAGTTTTTAGAAGGAGAGACATTAATTAAGAGGCAAAATGCTACAGAAATCTTGGAAGCAACGAATCACACGAGGTTTCTCTTTCGTTCTTCCTTAATCTGTATTTGAATGCTTTCAATTATTATCACGATTGTTAGTATGGTAATAAGTAGCTAAACTTTCTCATCTAGGGATTGATGGAACCTTTTGAAGGATGATTTTCTGTTGTATTTAATATGATTTAGCCTTTGGATATCTCTACTTGCTTAACTGCATGCTTATTTCAGTTGAATGAATGACCATCAATTGACTGTGCATATTTAGTGTGTATTGCTTGAGAAAGGGTACATATTTAGGTAGTTGTTGAACAACATCACTTCTAACGTATGTGAAAAATCAATACGGCGGGTTTAAAAGCGTGATTAGAGATAATGAAGCTTTGACGTGATCATAGTGAGCGGTGAAAAAGTGAGAGCTAGCGTAATTCGAGAGAATATGACTAGTACATTATTGTAGTTGCTCGAGAGAGAATTACGATAAGTCGAGTGCTCATGATTAGTAGAGAAAAGTAGGCAAAATTGTAGGAGACGTAGCGGGAAGGATTCTGACAATTGAAAAATTCATAACTCTAGGCTTTTCCAATCTTGTCTCCAACCCTTAGTATCGCTATTTATTAGTTCACTACTTTAATTTGTTAGTGTCACGACCCAAAATCCATTAAAGGTCGCGATGGTGCCAGACGCCGCGGTCAGGCAAGCCAAAAATAAATACTTAATTTGGTTCTCATTTTTAATATTTCTGAAATCATATTTCCTTCAATTAAATAGTAAAAGATGGAGTTTACAAAATAAATAATAATATCTTTAAATATTCCAACATAGTGCGACCCATAATCGCCCAAAACCCGATGTCACAAGTGCATGAGCATCAACTAGGAATATAAAATAAAATACAACATCTGTCCGAAATATAAATTGGATAGGAAAATATAAATACTCTGAAGGAGACTCTGCTGTTGCGGACTCATAACGTGGAATGCGGCTCACCTAATTCCCCGCAATAATCGCGCCTCTGCGCCCACGAGGCCACTAGACATATATGCACCTGCATAAAAACGTGCAGCAAGTGTAGCATGATTATGTAAATCAACGCATACCCAGTAAGTATCCCGCCTAACCCCGAAGAAGTAGTGAGGAGGGGTCGACTTCGACACTTACTAAGGGCCAACAATATGATAATATAAAATTCTAATTGAGCAGGATATATATATATAACAATAAAACTCAGATAAAGAAATAACTGAACAATTCATCACCCTTTTTAAGGACCCAAATCACTTCCTTCATTTAAAACAAATAATATTTCAAATAATGAATTTATACCAATTATAAAAGGAACTTTCAGTTCTATTATCACATACGAATACCACCAAGGACGTTCGGCCCGATCCAACATAAATGTAAATTGTGCACTGTCGAGGGTCGAACGACGCGAACCATAGATGCATCTATTACCCCGCTCGCGAATCATACATGCGACGCAGTCAAATATAAATTTATCAATAAATCATTACCCTTTCTTGATTCTTTTCCAAATAAAGACAATTCGACTCGAAGCTTTTAAATCCTTAAAAGTCCTCAACTCTATTCCATTGGGTACAGTTAACAAATATAATCAAATAACGGTGTCCACAAGCATGGTGTAAACCTAAAACTACCCGAACACAAACAGGAATAGTAGCTACGTATGGACTCTCATGACTTCGTACGTACGTAGCCCCCACAAATAACAATATATATTAATTAAGTTCACCTATGGGGTAGATTCCCTCTTACAAGGTTAGAAAAGAGACTTACCTCGCTCCGAAATTCCATAACCAGCTCCTAAGCCCTTCCAACAACTCAAACCGATGCCCGTCGCTCCAAAACTAGTCAACTAAGATGCAACCCAATCAAAATGTACTCTAATACTCATTATAATTCAATTCACAACAATTCCTAACTTCGCTTGAAAAGTCGATAAAAATTGCCCACCTGCCCGGATTCTGAAAAGTTTCGAAGATAAACTTTACCCATGATACCACGAACTCAAATATATAATTTATTCCAAACTCCATGTCCAATTTCGTGGTCAAAATCCAAAAATATCAATTTCTAGGTTTTCTACCAAAATCTCAAATTTCTAAAAATTTTCCAGTCTAAATCCGTATATAATCCAATTATTTAACTTGCTATAGATGGGAATCACTTACCTTGACATAGATGAAGAAAATCTCCCTTCCAAGAGCTCCAAAAATCGCCCAACCAAATGAAAAGTGGAGGAAAATGGCCAAATCCTGTCTTTTAAAAACCTCACTGCCCAGGCGATTTTCGCACTTGCGGTGCCTTGGCCGTATCTGCGGTCCCGTACCTGCGACAAAACCCTCGCAGGTGCGCATTTCCCCTACCTAGCCAAGCTCCGCACCTGCGGACAAAAGGGGCCACTTCTGCGAGCCCATCCATTTCTGTGACTACTTCCCTCGCACCTGCGGTCACGCAGGTGCGCCAAACCTTCCACACCTGCAGTGGTTGGCCTGCCCTCGCTCTTTCTCTTCTGCGGCACATAGCTCGCACCTGCGGCTACCTCAGTGCAGGTGCGGTTACAACAGAAGCTGGAAGCATCAGCTGTTCCTCCCAAGTCCAAACTCGATCCATTTGCCGCCCGGAATCCCCCCGAGGCCCTCGGGACCTCAACCAAATATACCAACACATTCCAAAACACATTACGAACTTAGTAGAGGCCTCAAATCACACCCAAAACCATCGAAACTACGAATCACCCTCCAATTCACACATAATAAACTTTGAAATTCCAAACTTCTACAATCGATACCGAAACCTATCAAATCACGCCCGATTGACCTCAAATTTTGCACACAAGTCATAATTGACATTACAGACCTACTCCAACTTCCGGAAATCGGAATCCGACCCCGATATCAAAAAGTCCACTCCCGGTCAAACTTCTCAAAATTATCCAAATTTCCAACTTTCGCTCAAATGACCCCAAAATGGCTACGGACTTCCAAATCCACATCTGGACGCGCTCCTAAGACCGAAATCATCATACAGAGCTATTCCAAGACTTGGAATCCCAAACAGACGTCGATAACATTGAAATACACTTCAACTCAAATTTATGAAATTCTTCCAAAATGCCAACCTTCCACAATAGGTGCCGAAATGCTCCCGGGTCATCCAAAACGCAATCCAGACATACGCCTAAGTTCAAAAATCATCATACGAACCTGTTGGAACCTTCCAATCCCGATTCCGAGGTCGTTTACTCAAAAAAAATCAAACCTTAGTCAATTCTTCCAAATTAAAGCTTTCGAAATTAGAAATTTCTTTCCAGAACAACTCCGAACTTCCCGAAATTCAATTCCGACCATACGCACAAGCCATAATATCTGAAGTGAAGCTGCTCAGGGTCTCAAACCGCCGAATGACGCGCTAGAGCTCAAAACGACCGGTCGGGTGGTTACATTCTCTCCCACTTAAACATACATTCATCCGCGAACATGCTAAGAACTGCTTCTGGAGTTGTCTGAAATCGTTGTTTAACACCTCGTGCACCTACCCATGCTACCACAACCCAGTTGAGCACATTTGCTCGAGCAAACCTGAAAATCCTCCCTTTTTTTTGTCTAGTCAAATAAGCTTTAGAGCCAAATTCCAACATCTGAAATTCCCTACCAGGTCTGTTTCCAACATACGAACACCGTATTAATCACTACACGATGCACCAATACATGTTTGCATACCTCCACGGAATCCACACCATACACCGCATAATTTACATGACTATAATAACATCCCCTGAAAACAACAGCCGAAATCCCCTGAATCCGATGCTTGTAACATACCTCATGACCCATATAAGTCCTGTTCTAACTCTTGCAATACTGCCATGACAGAGAAGATGTGTAGAACTCATAACCACCCGCTGAATCACAATTTATGGGGTTTCTCCTCCCGACAAGAACCACTACCTCATTCTAGACTGAATAACGATATTTACTCTTTAATATGCTTCATATAAATCTGATCGCACTGATCCCAGGTCCAATAATCTCGTCTCACCCAGTACAAGCTGCTGAGGCAATAAGCCACCTCAAACACTGCCAAAAATTTCATATGATGCCACAATGTGCCAACAAGCTACAGACTCGAAGGCGATACATAAGTGAAAACAAACTCTGGAAAGAACTACTCAACCCACGTAACTAATTAACCAACTGAAAGGATGTTATGAACCTTCCTCAGGGAATGAGAAGCAAAACACGCAATAATAGACATGGGAAACTGTACTCGATCCACATATGATACCGTTGCGGCGTGCAACCCGATCTAACCATGATACCCGTGGCGGCGTGCCACTCGATCCAGTCAACATATTTGTGGCGGTGTGCCACCCGATCCAACCATATACCCGTGGAGGTGTGCCACCCGATCCACACATAATAATCTAAGGACAACACACATCGAGCCGTAACGCTTATACTCACGAAATGCCCGAACATCAACCATAAGCACGCCAAGTGCATAATACAAATCCTGGGTTGACGAGTACCGTCATACGCAGTAAAACGCATGCACGACTAAGGTGCGATATATGATCTGCATCTCGAGAGCCATCTTGCTCACATAATACCACAAACCACAGGGGATATCAATACGAGTGCGAAAAATCAAACCACCTCACAACCCATTTTCTATAATATAGATTACACGGGATAGCTGATGACAGGAATAACATCCAAGGCCCGAAGACCCTCCCAAAAACAACGCTATGCTGAGATGAGCACATCTGGCCTAATATAGAGCCCACATACACATTTAGATCCATCCGCGAACCTCAATCGATTCTGATCATACCATGCTTGGCTAAATAGCCTGTTAGGGACCCACAACGACCTATTCATGACACATAAGAACAAACGTCAAATCTGGAATAAACTTCCACATTCCACAACCAAATAAACCGTGCGCCCTTCAGGCATAAATTCTCACATTAGTGATAGTACTACAATCTCCATACTTGGTTTTAAATCTTTAATTAGTCAAGTGATTACATGTCACACTTATACAATCTCCCTTGGGATACACTCCCACGACCCTCCGCACCGGGTAACAAGTCTGCACATCTATACCACCAGTCATACTAATGTTGTAAAGCAAATCAAGAATCCGCAACCAGTACACAAAGCCTCTTACACAAGACACCGATCTTAGGTGACGCTAAAGACAATACCAGCTTACTCTAAACATCCAAATTCCTCCCTGATCATACGAGCTCGTTACATTCTTGTCCACACCAAACCGCAACCTTGATCCTCAACTTCCAATTCCTATGCCGCTCACAGCACCTATCATACCAATATGCGAGAGTACAAGAATTTCATCATAACTCCCGAACCACCAATAGGGTACATACTTCATCATATAGAAACTATTCACTTAACTCGTTTCAGGAGAACCATTGCCACACGTGACTGAATTCCCATAACCGCAGACCGAAGATAACGTAGAACACTCCAAGCCACTTTTATAATTCACTGTAAAAGCTCCATACTTAACCATGCTACGGATTCGAAATCCTTAGGCACCACACTTTAACTTTTGAATCCACTAGGACTGTTGTTGAGAGTTACCCACTCTGACTTGGTCCCGAATATAATCAAACCCCAAGGCTCTGCTAGCACATGAACACCCTCTCAAAGAAGCACCCGGCTGAATCACTTTCCTTGTAAATCACATCTACGCAAAGCATAAACTCCGAGTCTTCCCAAAGCCTGAACATGAATCGATAAGACCAATTATAGCACACATTCCTCAAATCCTTGGCTTAAATCACCACTGATGTCCTCTTTATTTATTCGTAATAACCCACCAACATGCCGATAACTAGAAACCTCACAAGTAGATAACTATGCAATCCAATCATAGACGGTGGGGCTCTCCCACTTAGCTTGAAGCTACCATTGCATAACTCTGGAACCTACAAAGATTCCTTTTTCCTTATTGACATGACCTTGCGCAATCGACCCGCGAAATTCCTTGAAATCTTCCTGTTAACCATTTCATGAACGCCTTAAATCACTAGCCACATTTACATATTCGACCTTTTACCGGATAGCCAGTAAAATTTTTCGTAGAAGTTTCATCAACACCACACAACAGTTAAACTGCTCATCAGAAATAACCCACCTGTGGAAATGCTAGGCCGACATCTTCTAACAACGTTGCACTGAGCCATCCTGAGCCTGTGCTCATTCAGCAGCTGTACAAGCTCGTTCACTCCCCATTGACATCAACTAAACGTGTGATGATACATTCCAATCCAAAGTCATGTTGTATCCTTCTTCATATCATGCATCTCTTTTCCGTCGTACCCAACCCTCCTCCGTATAGCAACCAATATTCCAAATCAAGTTCATAGACTTAGTCACTGTCCACCCTGAGTTCTAAATCACTATAAACTTTTCCCAAGGCGTATAGTCATCCTACCATAGAACCCATATGCTATCCAATTTCGTGGTCAAAATCCGAAAATATCAATTTCTAGGTTTTCTACCAAAATCTCAAATTTCTAAAACTTTTCAAGTCTAAATTTGTATATAGTCCAATTATTTAACTTTCTATAGATGGGAATCACTTACCTTGACATAGATGACGAAAATCTCCCTTCCAAGAGCTTCAAAAATCGCCCAACCAAATGAAAAGTGGAGGAAAATGGCCAAATCCCGTCTTTTAAAAACCTCACTGCCCAGGCGATTTTCGCACCTGCGGTGCCTTGGCCGTATCTGCGGTCCCGTACATGTGACAAAACCCTCGCATGTGCGCATTTTCCCTACCTAGCCAAGCTCCGCACCTGCGGACAAAAGGGCCGCTTTTGCGAGCCCATCCGCTTCTGCGACTACTTCCCTCGCACCTGCGGTCATGCAAGTGCGCCAAAACTTCCGCACCTGTGGTGGCTGGCCTGCCCTCACTCTTTCACTTCTGCGGCTCATAGCTCGCACCTCCGAGCTTGCACCTGCGGCTACCTCTGCGCAGGTGTGGTTACACCAGAAGCTAGAAGCTTCAGTTGTTCCTCCCAAGTCCAAACTCGATCTATTTACTGCCCGGAATGCAACCGAGACCCTCGGGACCTCAACCAAATATACCAACACGTTCCAAAACACATTTTGAACTTAGTCGAGGCCTCAAATCAAGCCCAAAAATATCGAAACTACGAATCACCCTCCAATTAAAACTTAATGAACTTTGAAATTCCAAACTTCTACAATCGATGCCGAAACCTATCAAATCACGTCTGATTAACCTCAAATTTTGCACATAAGTCATAATTGACATTACGGACCTACTCCAACTTCTGAAAATCGGAATCCGACCCCGATATCAAAAATTCCACTCCCAGTCAAACTTATTAAAATTATCCAAATTTCCAACTTTCGCCCAAATGACCCCAAAAAGGCCTACGGACCTCCAAATCCACATCCGGACGCGCTCCTAAGACCGGAATCATCATACAGAGCTATTCCTAGACTCGGAATCCCAAACGGACATCGATATCATTGAAATGCACTTCAACTCAAATTTATGAAATTCTTCCAAAATGCTAACCTTCCACAATATGCGCCGAAACACTCCTGGGTCATCGAAAACCCGATCCGGACATACACCTAAGTCCAAAAATCATCATACGAACCTGTTGGAACCTTTCAATCCGGTTCCGAGGTTGTTTACTCAAAAAAAAAATCAAACCTTAGTCAATTCTTTCAACTTAAAGCTTCCGAAATTAGAATTTCCTTTCCAAATCAACTCCGAACTTCCTAAAATGCAATTACGACCATACACACAAGTCATAATACATGTAGTGAAGCTGCTCAGGGTCTCAAACGCTAGAGCTCAAAACGACCGGTCGGGTCGTTACATTCTCTCCCACTTAAACATACATTCATCCGCGAACATGCTAAGAACTGCTTCTGAAGTTGTCTGAAATCATTGTTTAACACCTCGTGCACCTACCCATGCTACCACAACCCAGTTGAGCACATTTGCTCGAGCAAACCTGAAAATCCTCCCTTTTCTTTGTCTAGTCAAATAAGCTTTAGAGCCAAATTCCAACATCTGAAATTCTCTACCAGGTCTGTTTCCAACATACGAACACCGTATTAATTACTACACGATGCACCAATACATGTTTGCATACCTCCGCGGAATCCACACCATACACCGCATAATTTACATGAAAATAATAACATCCCCTGAAAACAACAACCGAAATCCCCTGAATCCGATGCTCGTAACACACCTCATGACCCATATAAGTCCTGTTCCAACTCTTGCAATACTGCCACGACAGAGAAGATGTGTAGAAGTCATAACCACCCGCTGAATCACAATTTATGGGGTTTCTCCTCCCGACAAGAACCACTACCTCATTCTGGACTGAATAATGATATTTACTCTTTAATATGATTCATATAAATCTGATCGCACTGATCCCAGGTCCAATAATCTCATCTCACCCAGTACAAGCTGCTGAGGCAACAAACCACCTCAAACACTGCCAAAAATCTCGAATGATGCCACAATATGCCAACAAGCTACAGACTCGAAGGTGATACATAAGAAAAAATGAACTCTGGAAAGAACTACTCAACCCACGTAACTAATTAAACAACTGAAATGATGTTATGAACCTTCCTCATGGAATGAGAAGCAAAATATGCAATAATAGATATGGGAAGTTGTACTCAATAACACATTGTTGCGGTGTGCAACCCGATCCACACATGATACCTTTGCGGCGTAAAACCCGATCCAACCATGATACCCATGGCGGTGTGACGCCCGATCCAATCAACATATCCGTGGCGGCGTGCCACCCGATCCAACCATATACTCGTGGCGGTGTGCCACCCGATCAACACGTAATAATCTAAGGAAAACACACATCGAGTCGTAACACTTATACTCACGAAATGCCCGAACATCAACTATAAGCACACCAAGTGCATAATACTAATCCCGGGGAGACGGGTAGCGTCATACCCTATCAAACTCAAGCACGACTAAGGTGCGATATATGATATGCATCTTGAGAGCCATCCTATTCACATAATACCACAAACCATACGGGATCTCAATACGAGTGTGAATAATCAAACCACTTCACAACCCACTTGGTATAATATAGATTACACGGGATAGCTGACGACAGGAATAACATCCAAGGCCTGAAGACCCTCTCAAAAACAACGTTATGCTGAGATGAGCACATCCGGCCTGATATAGGGCCCACATTCACATTTAGATCCATCCACGGACCTCAACCGATTATGATCATACCATGCTTGGCTAAATAGCCTCACAAGGACCCACAACAACCTATTCGCGACACATAAGAACAACTGTCAAATCCACATTCCACAACCAAATGAACCGAGCGCCCTTCAGGCATAAATTCTCACATTAGCGATAGTACTACAATCTCCATACTTTGTTTTAAATCTTTAATCAATCAAGTGACTACATGTCACACTTATACAATCTTCCGTGGGATACACTCCCACAACCTTCCGTACCAGGTAATAAGTTTGCACATCCATACCAACGGTCACACTAATGCTGTAAACAAAATCAAGAATCCACAACCAGTACATAAAGCCTCTTACACAGGACACCGATTTTGGGTGACGCTAAAGAAAATATTACTCTAAACATCCAAATTCTTCCCTAATCATCTGAGCTCGTGACATTCTTGTCCACACCGAACTGCAACCTTGATCCTCAACTTCCATTTCCCATGCCGCTCACTGCACCTATCATACCAATACGCGAGAGTACAAGAATTTCATCATAACTCCCGAACCACCAATAGGGTACATACTTCATCATATAGAAACTTTTTACTTAACTCGTTTCAGTAGAACCATTGCCACACGTGACTGAATTCCCATAACCGCAGATCGAAGATAACATAGAACACTCCAAGCCACTTTTCATAATTCACTGTAAAAGCTCCATACTTAACCATGCTACACATTCGAAATCCTTAGGCTCCACACTTTAACTTTTGAATCCACTAGGACCATTGTTGAGAGTCACCCACTCTGACTTGGTCCCGAATATAATCAAACCCCTAGGCTCTGCTAGCACATGAACATCCTCTCAAAGAAGCACCCGGTTGAATCACTTTCCTTGTAAATCACATCTATGCAAAGCATAAACTTCGAGTCTTCCCAAAGCCTGAACATGAATCGATAAGACCAATTATAGCACATATTCCTCAAATCCTTGGCTTAAATCACCACTGATGTCCTCTTTCTTTAGTCGTAATAACCCACAACATGCCGATAACCAGAAACATCACAAGTAAATAACCATGCAATCCAATCATAGACGGTAGGGCTCTCCCACTTAGCTTGAAGCTACCATTGCATAACCCTGGAACCTACGAAGATTCCGTTTTCCTTATTGATATGACCTTGCGCAATCGACCCGCCAAATTCCTCGAAATCTTCCTGTCAACCATTTCATGAACGCCTTGAATCACTAGCCACATTTATATATTCGACCTTTTACCGGATAGCCAGTAAAAGTCTTCGTAGAAGTTTCATGAACACCATGCAACAGTTAACCTGCTCATCAGAAATAACCACCTGGGGAAATTCCATGCTGACATCTTCCAACAACGCTGAACCGAGTACAATTACTATGAAATCCTTAAACTATCCTGAGCCTGTGCTCATTCACCAGCCGTACAATCTCGTTCACTCCCCATTGACATCGACTAAACGTGCGATGATACATTCCCCATCCAAAGTCATGTTGTATCCTTCTTCATATCATGCATCTCTTTTCCGTCGTACCCAACCCTCCTCCGTATAGCAGCCAGTATTCCAAATCAAGTTCGTAGACTTAGTCACTGTCCACCCTGAGTTCCAAATCATTATAAACTTTTCCCAAGGCATATATTCATCCTACCATAGAACCCATATGCTACTCTACCACTCTCCCACTTTGGTCAAACCTTCTTCTTTAAGCAACTACCCGACTTCTGTTTCTCACACTTGGCCTTCTAGGAATTTAGCCACCACAAGACACCTCCCACATGTCCTTCCTCATCCTTCGCTACCTAGTTGTTGCCTTAACTCAATATAGAACTCTATAGCACTTGAACCAATAGATTGCTACCAACTTTAAACCTTTCCGAAGATCATCTTCCTTGAGCCCTCAACACCCGGACCACCGATTAAGTCCCGAACCACCGCACACTGCGATCTCTGACAGCCGCTTCCCCGGCACTGTTTCACACCACCCTGCCCAAAGGCAAATTGATAAAGACCATAACACCGATGAACTTAACGCATTCAATCCAGGGCGACGACACCACATCACAGATGAAAATTCTACCATGCTCGAAATACCAAGTATCGTTACTCCGTCAATCCAAACCTGAACATTCATAGTCAGATTGCCTTTCCTTTGCCGAAAATAAAATGATGGATATCTGAATCATGCACTGAGTAAACCTCGTTTCCAAGTCATTCAATACTTCGACGCATGGACAAGAATCCTATCATTACACAAATACAGTGCGATAGCAATGCACGAATCGTCATAACAATCAATGCCATATCTCAAAACCTTAGGAAATGCTGACACTGAGCTGCAATGTCATAACGGCCTTCCGCGAGGTGACGACAATAGCCCAATCAAATACGCAGGGAGAAACATCCTGCACCACTTCTGTAGTACCATTAAAATTTCTTGATTCCCAATTTATAACAAGTGCTTCACGTCGCATAAGACTGAATAGGAAGGGAATAAAGGCATAAGCCTCAAAGGAATCGAATCACATGATGAGGAATCAAGGAGGGAAGTGCTCTTAACAGTCCTGTAGCCTCTCGAAGATAAGAACAGACGTCTCCGTACCGATATGCAAGAATCTACTAGACTCGCTTATGACTCGTGAGACCTAAGTGAACCTAGTACTCTGATACCATGTTGTCACGACCTAAACTCCATTAAAGGTCGTGATGGCGCCGGACGCCGCTGTCAGGCAAGCCAAAAATAAATACTTAATTTGGTTCTCATTTTTAATATTTCTGAAATCATATTTCCTTCAATTAAATAGTAAAAGATGGAGTTTACAAAATAAATAATAATATCTTTAAAATTTTCAACAAAATGCGACCCATAATCGCCCAAAACCCGGTGTCACAAGTGCATGAGCATCAACTAGGAATATAAAATAAAATACAACATCTGTCCGGAATACAAATTGGACAGGAAAATATAAATACTCTGAAGGAGACTCTGTTGGCTGCGGACTCGTAACGTGGAATGCAACTCATCTAAGTACCCGTAACAATCGTGCCTCTACGCCCATGAGGCCACTAGACATATATGCACCTGCACAAAAACGTG
>AWOL01S0016220.1:84757-159002 GCA_000715115.1 Nicotiana otophora | reverse complement strand
GACACTTACTAAGGGCCAACAATATGATAATATGAAATTCTAATTAAGCATGATATATATATATATAACAATAAAACTCAGAACAAGAAATAACTGAACAATTCAACACCCTATTTAAGGACCCAAATCACTTCCTTCATTTAAAACAAATAATCTTTCAAATAATGAATTTATACCAATTATTAAAGGAACTTCCAGTTCTATTATCATACACGAATACCACCGAGGACGTTCGGCCCGATCCACCATCAATGTAAACTGTACACTGCCGAGGGTCGAACGGCACGGACCATAGATGCATCTATTACCCCGCTCGCGAATCATACATGCGACGCAGTCAAATATAAATTTATCAATAAATCATAACCTTTTCTTGATTCTTTTCAAAATAAACACAATTCGACACAAAGCTTTTAAGTCTTTAAAAATCCTCAACTCATTTCCATTTGATACAGTTAACAAATATAATCAAATAACGGTGTCCACAAGCATGGTGTAAACCTAAAACTACCCGGACACAAACAGGAATAGTAGCTACATACGGACTCTCGTCACTTTTGTGCTTACATAGCCCCCACAAATAACAACACATATTAAGTAAGTTCACCTATGGGGTAGATTCACTTTTACAAGGTTAGAAAAGAGACTTACCTCGCTCCGAAATTCCATAACCGGCTCCCAAGCCCTTCCAACAGCTCAAACCAATGCTCGTCGCTCCAAAACTAGTCAATTAAGATGCAACCCAATCAAAATGTACTCTAATACTCATTATAATTCAATGCACAACAATTCCTAACTTCGCTTGAAAAGTCGATTAAAATTACCCTCGGGTCCATGTGCCCAGATTCTGAACATTTTCGAAAATAAACTTTACCCATGCCACCAGAACTCAAATATATAATTTATTTCAAACTCCATGTCCAATTTCGTGGTCAAAATCCAAAAATATCAATTTCTAGGTTTTCTATCAAAATCTCAAATTTCTACAAATTTTCAAGTCTAAATTCATATATAATCCAAGTATTTAACTTGCTATAGGTGGGAATCACTTACCTTGACATAGATGACGAAACTCTCCCTTCCAAGAGCACCAAATATCGGCCAACCAAATGAAAAGTGGAGGAAAATTGTAAAATCCCGTCTTTTAGAAACCTCACTGCCCAGACAATTTTCGCACCTGCGGTGCCTTGGCCGCATCTGCGGTCCCGCACCTACGACAAAACCCTCGTAGGTGCGCATTTCCCCTACTTGGCCAAGCTCCGCACCTGCGGACAAAAGGGGCCGCTTCTGCGAGCCCATTCGCTTCTGCGACTACTTCCCTCGCACATGCGGTCACGCAGGTGCGCCAAAACTTCTGCACATGCGGTGGCTGGCCTGCCCTCACTCTTTCGCTTCTGCTGCTCATAGCTCACACCTGCGAGCTCGCACCTGCGAGCTCGCACCTACAGTTACCTCTGTGCAGGTGCGGTTACACCAGAAGCTGGAAGCTTCAGTTGTTCCTCCCAAGTCCGTTTGCCGCCCGAAATCCACCCGAGGCCCTCGGGATCTCAACCAGATTTACCAACGCGTTCCAAAATACATTACGAACCTAGTCAAGGCCTCAAATCACGCCCAAAAACATCGAAACTACGAATCACCCTCCAATTCAAACTTAATGAACTTTAAAATTCCAAACTTCTACAATCGATGCCGAAACCTATCAAATCACGTTCAATTGACCTCAAATTTTGCACACAAGTCATAATTGACATTACGGACCTACTCCAACTTCCAAAAATTGGAATCCGACCCCCATATAAAAAAGTCCACTCCCGGTCAAACTTCTCAAAATTATCCAAATTTTCAACTTTGGCCCAAATGACCCCAAAATGGCCTACGGGCCTCCAAATCCACATCCGGACGTGCTCCTAAGATCGGAATCATCATACGGAGCTATTCCCAGACTCGGAATCCCAAACAGACGTCGATATCATTGAAATGCACTTCAACTCAAATTTATGAAATTCTTCCAAAACGCCAACCTTCCACAATTGCCACCGAAATGCTCCAGGGTCATCTAAAACCTGATCTGTACATACGCCTAAGTCCAAATATCATCATACGAACCTGTTGGAACCTTCCAATTCCGATTCTGCGGTTAGAATTTTCTTTCCAAATCAACTCTGAACTTTCCGAAATTCAATTCCGACTATACGCACAAGTCATAATACCTGAAGTGAAGCTGCCTAGGGTCTCAAATCGCTGAATGACGCGCTAGAGCTCAAAACGACCGGTCGGGTCGTTACAGTTAGTTAATTAGTTAGACATAAAAATCTCTATATTTATAACTTTTGAATTATTCGAGCTTGTCTTTTTAGTGATATTGAACAGTTATAGTGAAACCTTAGTTCTCTGTGGGATTAGACTCTGGACTTTTAGACCGGATTATATTTGCAGCGTCCGCTTATCCTTTTTAGGACTAGAGTTGGGCGTGATCACCAATTTAGTCGAATAATACTAAATAAAAAAGACCCACTTTCTCTTCTTCAACACTTTCTAAGGTCCAATAATAGAGTTTTAAATTTTTTACAATAAATCACTAAAATATGTGTCTGAACTAGAAATTTAAGCAAAATTTATCAACATTCAAACGATTTAACAATAAATTGATCATTAACTTTATTTTTCACCATCAAACAAGAATTTTAAGCTTTAAAATTTAAAGAACTATGATGTTCAAATAAATAAAAAGAAATATTTTACTAAGACCATAAAAATGAGGACATTATGCCAAGACCATTCCATTTAGGGTCACACCGTGCTAATTTCTCACAATTCTTTGCACCAAATCAAATTTCATCCATAAATCAGTCAATGATTCTTTGCACACATGATTGAGGCACACATCTCAAAACTAGTTCAAAATACATGTTATTTTAGAAAATTAAAATATAATTAATTTTTATTTTCTATTTTGTTCTTATTATTAATTGTTCTTGAAAGTTAAAATATTGATTACATAGCATAAAAAATCCAAAAGTGAATAATAATAAGGATAAAGTAGTCAAAAATCTTTTCTCGTTAATACTCCCTCTAATCCACGTTAATACTCCCTCTGATAAAACAAAAAATTCACCATGTTCACTTCAATAGAAAATATAAAACAAACTTTAATACACGTTATCTCATACTTAATCAAGGATAAACTGAATGACAAAGTCCTTCTAAACGTTTTTTTTAGCAAATCCACTAGCCAAGGTGCCTAGGGCTAGTTTTTATATTTATAACACAAAATAAAATATAATGTATCATGAAGTCCTACCAAAATAGTGATAAACCTTGACAACTATATATATCCTATTATCAAAGTTGAGTGAGATACTCAACAATGATAGTACATGAGTTCTAATGTAGTTATTATAAACAAAAACTAGCTCTTGAAGCCCGTTAGATTTAATGTCCAGTTGTGTTGTCCGCTACTTGCACAAATAGCCCAATTCCTTAATGACCGCTGCCCAGTCCCGCTGCTTGCACAAATAGCCTACTCGTTTTTGCAAACTAATAACCACTGTCCAGGATACCCTCCCTTGAGATTGTACCATTGTTTGTATTGTATTTCCATTCCAGCTCCACAATATTTCATTCCAGTAGCTCATGTATGTGTGCAAGTTGTCTGTGCCTCGCAAAATTTGAAAAACATGCACTGTCCAGACTGTTTTTGCGCTCATTTTTGCGTGACCTCCCTCAACTATCTCTTGAAACCTTTGCATGAATTTCATCTTGAGTTGGCCTAGTAGCGTGCTGTATCAAGGTTTTAGCCCATTTTGTATCCAGTTTGGCCGTATTATATCGCCAAATGAACCATAGTAAGTGTACTGTCCAGCAGTGTTCAGCTAGACTATTTTTGTATCCAATTTCATGTGTTGTTCCTTTGAAACTTGTTGAAACTTCCTAGGATACAGAGTTTATAAAATACAGTGAGGTTATGGTCGACAATGCACTCATCGATCCCTTTTTTGAGCACCAACATCCCACAATTCTTCTGGTGTGAAGATTAAGCTGCCTTGTATTCATATCCATCATCTGACAAATATAGCTGACATTCTGGGGCAGTGCTTGATATATGCAACTGGCACCGAGTTCCAGTTTAATCTATTTAAAATTACCCCGCCCATTATCCTCCTTAGCCTTCATTCTTATGCTTACTATTGATCATTCTCCAAGGGAATGAGCACTAGGTGCTAATACCATCCTTTGGAGTCGTATCAATAAGTAAGGCATATCCACAGTAATGTTTCTTACAAAAATGAATATTGCGTTAGTGTAAAACATCATCACCATGATATTCTCCATAAGGATTGGAACATGGCAATTGACTGTGTGATCTCCAGGAAAACCATTTGCACCCTCTGTAGTTCTTACTATGTAGCAGTTTTGCATGAGGGTTGCGTGTATATTCTAGTGTTGTTCTGCATAGATTTTTGCCTGACTCCCTATATGTACTGTTGAAGTAATGAAGTGCAATGGATTTTTCAACCTCAGCACACCCTTTGATCCCGTAGTTAATAGCCCATAGTGCATACTTCTCATGCGAATTCTGGGTTGCCTGCTCTTATAATTCCATTGGCTTTGCTGCTGACTAGGGCTGGTTACATTATGTAATACAAAACAGAGCTCTTCGATCCCTAGCCCTAGCATACCTCCATTATCCTTCGTTTCTATGGTTGTGCTTATTCTTGATTCCCCTCCAATGGAATGAGTACATAGTACTAATACCACCAATTGCAGGTTCCTCAAGGAATAAGGCATGGTTACAGTAATTTGTCCTACAAAAAAGAACCCAATGTTAGTAATAAACAAGTCCAAAATACTCTCCTCTATCCAGATTTCAGCATGGTGGTAGTAATCTCCTTTCCCATTGGTATCACTTCTCCCCCAGTGGTTACTCCCATTGCATCTAACTCCTGGCCCTTACTCGCAAATATGGACATAACCATTTGTCATTATTGACTACCCTTCTGCCTTGTGGTTCCAGTTATTCAAAGGATTGTGCTTCAAAGTCCCCATTATCAAGGGCATAGTTAGCTAGGTAATCTGCTAATTTATTGCCTTCCCTCATTATGTTTGAGACTCTAGTATTGCTCCTTCCCATCAGCTCCTTTATTTCCTCCAGATATGCAGCCACTGTCCCTGGTGGATCCCAAGTTCCTTCTATCACATTCTTCATCAGCATCGAATCAATTTGCGCTAGGATGTTGATGTATCCATGATGCACACAATACCTCAAAGCCTCCAGAATAGCAGTTGCTTCTGCTTCAGTATTAGTAGTCTCCTGATTCTCCTTTCCCCTTGCATACCTTACTTCACCTTCCTCATCACGCAACACAAAACCAATCGAGCTCCTACCTGGATTTCCCCTAGATGCCCCATCTGTATTTATTTTTACCCAACCATGATCAGGTAATTCCCACAGAACCTTGGTCACTTTCAACTTAGGTGTGTAATTCTCCATTAAGTGTAATAATTTTGGCCATTTATGAGGGATATTCACTAAGCTCGGTTTCCTTAGCCTCACCAACTCTTGAATTGTGGATGAAATCTGGTATATCACCCTACTAACAGTTAATATCTACCCTTGCTTATAGATGTTCCTCCTTTTCCAGAGTTCCCAAACAATGATGGAGGGTAGTGCATGAAAAATAGGTTTAAGTCTGGGCACTACTTGGAAAGACCAACATTTTAATACTCCTGATGCAAGGACAGTCCCTCCATGTTGATGCCTGCATTTGATAAGTAATAGTGCCACACAGTCTGAGCTGCATACGATCTGAAATGTACGTGTGACATTGTTTCCTCTGATGGATTAACACAACACCAACATTTAGAAGGCATAAAATAACCCAATCTTCTAAAGTAATCATCGAATGGCAGTTTGCCTTTCCAAACCTTCCACATGAAGAAAGCAATCTTGAAAGATAATCCTCTCACCCATATATGATTATATACAACATTAGGATCCTTTCTTCAGCAAGTATATTCCCAGGCAGACTTAACATTAAATCTGTCCTTAGGCTCCAAAGTCCAAACTGGTCTATCTAGATCATGATGTATCAAAGGAGGCTTAATATGCTCAATCACATGTTGTGCAAAATCTTGTGGAAGAATTTCCAGTAGCCTTTCCATATCCCACAAGCCATCTAAGAGGACATCATATACATTGTGCACAGATTCATCACAATAAAATTCCGGAAGAGTAACAAAGTACAAAGATCCCAAGCCTGTCCAATTATCGAAACCAAATAGAGAGGAGCCCATTCTTGGTTGCCATACTATCATATGATCCACCTCATCTCTACATTGAAGCATTTTTCTCCAAACATGAGATCCATTTCTCCAAGGAACCACAATTGCATTCCACTTTTTACAATACTTTTGACACATGAATGAGCTCCATAAGGTAGGCTTTGTCCTGAAGTTCCATCACAATTTACAAAATAAAGCCTTTGAGACATCATGTAATGATCTAAATCCAACTTCACCCTCCTCTTTTGGCAAACATAATGTATCCCATGACGCCCAATGTTTAGCCCTTCCTCTTACAGAATTACTCCAAAAAAAAATGAGCAAATATTTTATGAAGATTATCAATGGAAGAGGGAGGGGGATTCACTGATGATAATAGATGGATTGGCATACTTTGAAGCACATGTGAAATCAGAACTGCACGACTACCAATAAAAAGAAGCTTGCCTTTCCAAGATTGAAGTTTGTCAAGTACCTTAGTAATAATTCCATCATTGTAGTTCATTCTCCTCCTTGCATAGAAATTTGGACATCCAAGATAAGTGAAAGGAAACTCTTGTTTGCCTATTCTAGTAATCCTTTGCACCTTATTCAGTACTTCCAAACTTGTAGAATGATGTATGTAGACTGCTAATTTTTCCTTATTGATTAGCTGTCCAGAGGCCACTTCATAAATACTCAAAACCTCCATGATTAATTGTAGTTAAGTGGCATTAGATGATGAAAAAATAATAGTATCATTATCATTAGATAGATGATTAATCTTTGGACTCCATTTTGGTAAACCAAAACCACGAAAATAAAGGTTTGAGTGTAGAGCATGCAAACCTATGGACAAAGCTTCAGCAGCTAATATAAATAGTATAGGTGATAGTGGATCCCCTTGCTTGACTCCTCTAGTGGATTTGAAAAATCCATAAGGTTGGCCATTAATCAACACAGAATACCAATTGTTAGACACAATGCCAAACACTACACCAATTAACCTCTCTGAAACGCCCATCTTCCTCAACACTTTAGTCATAAACAACCACGAAAGCCTATCATAGGCTTTTTTCATATCCAATTTCATCACTACATTAGGTCCTACCCTTGTTCTTAGCCTGATGTCTGTGATGATTTCTTATGTCAATAGTACATTCTCAACTATGCTCCTTCCCTTAACAAAACCTGCTTGTTCATCTGAGATTAGATTAAGCAAAATAGGAGAAAGCCTTTCATGAATTACCCTAGAAAATACCTTGTTGATAAAATTACTGAGGCTTATCGGTCTCATATATGAGAAAGTAGTAACTTCCTTCTTCTTAGGCAACAGAACAAGGTTCGTGTGGGTAATAAATCTTGGGAGCTCATCACCATTGAAGTATTGTCGTACCATATTAAGCACATCATTACCTATTATATCCCAGCAGCTATGGAAAAACTTTCCTGTAAATCCGTCTGGTCCTCCTTCACTATCATCATTTAAGCCAAAAAGAGCCTTCTTGATCTCATCTTTTGTAGGTTGTTTCACCAACTCCAAGTTCTGCTCTTCAGTTACCATGTTAGGTACATGGTTAATAATTCCAAAAGCAGTAGGTATAATATCCTCACAAAACTGAGCTTGGTAAACTTTTACTGCTTCTGCTACCAATTGGTCATTACCTTTGATCCAGTTATCTTCGTTGTCTTTAATCCTCTTGAGTTCCAACCTTTTTCTCCTTCCGTTTACTTGAACATGGAACAGTTTTGTATTGTGATAACTATCCTTAAACTATGACATGCCAGATTTTTGTCTCCAAAAAATCTTCCTTGAGAGCTAAATATCTTATTAGTTCAGCCTGCACCTTGGAAAGCCTCTCTCTATTGAGTTTTGTTGGATTAATTTCAAACTGAGTTTCATGTACGAGAGCCACCTCGTCTAAGCTCGAGATCTTCTGAAAAATATCCGCATACGTAGCTTTACTCTATACTGATAATGCTCTCTTTGCCTTCTTTAGTTTGTGATTGAAAATAATGAAAGGGTTAGCACTGAAATCCACCTTCCAGTTCTCTTTTATCACATTCTAAAATGTAGCATGGTCTGTCCAAAAATTGAGGAATCTAAACTGCTTCTTGATTGGAACATAATTTGGATCACATGTCATTAATAATGGACAATGATCTGATCCTATTTTTGACAAGTGAGTAATATCCACACCTGGAAACAACTGTTGGAACTCCATATTTGCCAACACTCTATAAAGCCTCTTAAATATACAATCTTCTTTAGCCCTTCCATTCCACCAAGTGTAAATACTACCCTTGAAGCCCATATCATGCAAATTACTAGTAGTTACACAATGTCTAAAATCATCTATCTTATTGATATGTACTGGTAAGCCTCCAAACTTTTCCTCCTCATCCCATATTACATTGAAATCACCCCCAACTATCCATGGAGTTGACATATAAGAAGCCAACTCATATAAAGTGTCCCACAATTCAATCCTCTCAATAGCATCACATTTAACATAAACTAGAGTGAGAATTAATTCCTGCTGATTAGAAGAATCTACCAACCTTAGAGTCATCTGGTGCACCATATTGACTAATACTGTGACTTTATAATATTCATCCACAAAAGCCTAGATCTTGTTTGAAATATTTACAAACGCCTGAGAAAATCCAATCTTTCTTCTAAACCTTTTCAGTTTTCTAGCTTGCTGCAATAGTTCCATTAGTCCCACAAACCTGAACTGTTTTTGTCTATGTATTGTAATTAGCCTTTCAAAGGCTTGCATTGTATTTACTGATCTAATCTTCCAAATTAATGCATTCATCATTAATTGGTAGATTTAGAGATTGCCCTCCTTGTTTGAACTCATGTACCATGAACATTAGTAATTTCTTTTAGCTGCTTTTTCTTACCTCTGCCTGTAGATTTTGTCTTGTCCATATGTCTATGAGATAGGTCACCCATTCGGGCAACATTCCTAAAGTTCTGAGCTGTGGACTCTTCACCCATATCCTTTCCTTTTCATTCTGTATTTTCCGCCTCATCTAGTGCAGGTGACTGGTAACTGATTTGGGACAAAAGTTTGGGATATCAGTTGGTTTAAGAATAGGTTCAGGTCTGGATAGTTCTTTTATCTTCCCAGCTTCATCATGTTTGCCTTCCTTATTATTTGATCGCATCAATTCTTGATCATACTCATCTTCCCCTATAAAGTGAACTCCATCCTCAGATTGTTGGTCATCAAATTGATCATCCCCACCATCTTTCTGCGGCTCATCATCTGATTGTATGTCACTCCCTTCATCAGAATCATCTTCTACCGACTCCATAATTTTCCAGTAAGTGGACTTGCATTAGCAAACTTTTCCTTGTTCGACTGATCAGCCCCTTTACCTTGTACCACATATGCTCCTTCTTGTTCGTTATTCACATTGGCAGCAATTCTCTTTGACATATCCTTTCCACTATCCATTGGAGTATCAGAATTATTTTGAGTGCCCAAAGTTTGTGAAGGAATTTCTTGACATGATTGATTGTTAGTAACATTATTAACTCCAAAAGCTCGACTGACCCACTGAGTTGTAGATTCTTTTCTTATTTCACTTCCTTTCTCCTTGCCCTTATCAACTTCCTTAATTTTTTCTCCTTCTTTAGTAGCCCTAGTTCCCACTGGAGTAAGATTGAAAACCGGTGCAGCTGCATTTAATGATTTCCCAGTAGGAGTTGGATTAGGTCTAGGGCTGCAATGTGATGGTTGTTCCACCACAACATGCTGATTGTCCTCATTCCCGATCCCACTCTGATTTACATTAGTATTTCTAGGGTTAGAACTTCTTGTCACAAATGCTAATTCATTGTTGTCCTCATTCACTCCATCTTCTACTTCCAAAACAACAAATTTGTTGGCTACTTGAATCTGTTGAGCTGCCACATTTTCCGTTGGAGCCTGCTACCCTAAACCTTGATTTACTGGAATAATTTCCTGTCCAGTAGCACCTTGTGTTGCATTATGCGTTGTAATATTTTTAACCCTATTGTCTCTTACTTCTTTCCATTATTCCCCAACGTTACCAACAATTTTACCACTCGATAAAATCATGAGTGGCTGATTAGCATTCTGCCTATTTTGATCAACACCTTGCCCACCTTGAACATCCTGTACATCTTAGTGCACCTCTAATATCACTTAAGTCCTACTAAACTTCGTGCACCTCTAATAACATATTTGTTGTTCTAATAGCAATAGTCTTCCATATTTGCCCCTAGCAAAGAACATATAGAAATCACTAGAAATAATGCCATTCATCTTTAAAAAATTCTTGAACGAGATCAAAGGTATTTTTGCTTTTGATGGAAACTAGACTCTCCTTATAACTTAAAGCCCATATGCGATCATACACTATTTTAGAATCAAGTAGATGTGTAATTTCATGGGTTTTGGAGTCATAGATTACAAGAGCTTCGTCTTTTGATAATAAAATAATATTATCATGACCCCACAAACCAATAGGACAAGATTTAGGTATTGGAGGTACCACATTCAGAACTTTAGTCCACAACCTCTCGTCGCTCATTAGCCATACATCAATTTGATATGCAAAAATAAAGTCATTGATGGACTCCTTAAAGAGAGTAACTAAAGCATCAATGACACCTGATATATTAGGCCCTGGAATCTCACCAAACACTTCATTTTGCACCACCGCTTAATGTACTCTTGTAATAAACTCCACTAACACACATGTTGAGCACAAAGAGAGTTTTTCATGTATTGTCAAAGCTGCATGCATGCTAGATTTCTCCAACAGTCTTTGCCTAAAAAGTAAACGGCAGCAAACACACGATCAATGTTCCAGTACTGTTCTTCATTCCAAAAATTCATAACGTAGACCACTTTGTAATCTTGACTTAATGAATCAAACCCAAAGCCAAATATATCTCTAAAATGACCGCGAGGCATGCTGATTTTGATGTTATTTGGTGGAAGTGGCCTAAACTCTCTTAGAGTTGGGTTCCACAAAGCCAAACGATTAACAGAAGTCAACGTTTTGTACAAGCAATATATACCATCGACGGGACCAAAGATCTCAGTCAATTGAGCAGGGAAATCACACCGGGCAATATTATATTTTCTTAGGCAGCAGAACAGAGGTGCTTGATTGTGAGGGAATGTCGTAAAAGTGTAATCAAAGACAGGTTGGGTTTTTTCCCAAGTGATTGAGGTGTTCTCGAACAAAAGAAGAACTTGTAATACCAATTCTTGCGCACACAGTTGAATCGTGATAGAGATTCCACAGGTAGCCTCACTAGAATCTTTGTTACCAAAGCATCTAGCAAAGAGCGGTAATTCTCCATTCTGCTTGTTTAATCAAATTTTGATGCAAAAATTAGCTGCAAGATGAAACGATAAATTTAGGGGGATAGAATATCCCCAAAAATGAAGCTATCTATTAACAAATTAACTACAAAATGTTGATTATTTATCCATAAATGGCCTAAGGACTCACAAAGACAAAAATTAACAAAATTAACTACTCCCTCCGTTCCAATTTATGTGAATCTATTTATGGCACTAACTTTAAGAAAAAATGAAGATTTTTAGAATTTGTGGTCCTAAACAATTTAGAAAGGGGCCCAGAGTATTTGTGTGGTTATAAAAGCTTCTCATTAAGGGTAGAATTGTAAGTTTAAACAAAACTGTTTCCAAATTTAGAAAGAGGTCATTCTTTTCGGAACGAACCAAAAAGGAAATAGGTTCACATAAACTGGAACGGAGGTAGTAGTACATAGATATGATACAAGAAGATGTTGGGAAGAAGAAACCCCATCCTAATTCTAAGATTCATGGAGATCTGCTTAGAGATAGAGAAGAAGGGTGAAGAAGAAGAAGACCTAGAAGTCGTGTCTGTTCCGACCAAATGTTGAGTTCGATATAACCCAAGTTATACTCAATTCAATGTTTGGGACACGTGGACGACTCACATCCCTTGGATGATTTTATGATAGATCAATTATACACTATCTCATAAAATTGATACTAGAAGCTTCCTTCCCTCACGTGAATAACATGTAAGGGAATATAATTTGTTATAGGAATAGAATATTTTTGTTATTGCTGGACAAATCATAGTAGGACAACTATACATAGCCTTTTTCTTTTTCTATTCTTTATTGCATCTGCAAGTGTATATATATACATGTACAAAGCAATGAATACACACAGAAAATTTTTCAATCAGATTTCTTCTTCAATTTCGTATATGGTATCAGAGAAAAATCTCAATCCAACAGTCCAACCATCAAATTCATTTACATGAGATTCATCATCAAAATCAGTAACCTAAAATGCCTGAGACAACCATCACATCTACTGGTGGTGCGAGCAATGTTGCAAAATCAGTCAGCTATGATGTCAACCACCCCAGTCATCTCAACAACTCTGATTCACCTGGAATGACTCTAGTCAACACTATGTTTGATGGAAGAGTATACCCAGGATGGAGGAGATCTATTCTCTTGTGTTTGTCAGCCAAGAAGAAACTTGGTTTCATCAATGGAGCCTGTCAATCTCTAGATCTGAAATCTCCAGAGCATAAACAATGGAGTTGTATGAATGACATGGTCATCTCTTGGATCCTAAATGCTCTCTCAAGGGATATTGCAGATAGTGTGACATACTCCAAAACTGTAAAAGAGATTTGGGACATCCTAGAGCAGAGATTTGGGAGATCAAATGAAGCCAAGCTTTATCATCTGCAAAAAGAGTTAGCAGGATTAGTATAGGGAAAAAGTGACATTGCAAGATACTTGACTAAGCTCAAACAACTGTGGAATGAATTAGATACTTTAAATGTTATCATATGTTGTTCATGTGTTTGTGTTTGTGAAGGAAAGGCAAAGTTGACTAAGTTCCTTGAGGATCAGAGATTGATCCAATTCCTAATGGGATTAAATGACATTTATGCACAAGCAAGAGGAAATATACTCATGATGAACTCTTTGCCTAGCATGGATATTGCGTATTCACTTCTCTTGAAAGATGAAAATCAAAGAGATGTTTATGCAAATGCACATTTTAATTCTGAATCAGCATCATTCATGGCAGTTGGAGAAGCCAAGCAGCCTAATGCACAACTTCTAGCTGAATTTGCAGTTTTTATGATCACGGGACATGGGAAGAATTATTAGAAACATAGAAACCAAACACAAAGAGGAGCAGCCATAGCACCCAAATATAAAAACTCAGGAAAAAAGTTTGTTAAACCTCAGCAAAGGTTTAAAGGGAAAAAGAAGTACAATCTAAATGTGTCTTGTACTTACTGTGGAACAACAGGACATACACAAGAAGACTGTTATAGAATTATTGGATTTCCAAAAGATTTTGAGTTCACCAATCACAAAGGTTATCAGAATCAAATTAAGGGAAATGCAGTCCTAACACATCAGGAACATGAGAATTCAACATGACAAAGCACTGAACTCAAAAATAGTAATTCAACAAGGAATAAATTGCAGAAATGATGCACATGTATAAGCAGGGAAAGCTAGCACAAGCAGGAAATACAAGAATCAATGCAAATTCAATTGCTAGTACTATTCTAAAATACTTAGGTTTAGTGTTTACTAGTCTAAAATCAGACACCTGGATCATTGGTTCAGGTGCCTCAGAGCATATGTGTTTTAATCTTAATTCTTTCATGTTTCTAACTCTACTTCTTGTACCTTTGAATAACAGTTTACCTAACTCTTTCAAGGTGATTGTTATTCATATAGGTAGTATTTCTATTCTGAGAGGTCAAATCTTGAACAATGTGTTACATGTTCCAGAATTCAAATATAACTTATTAACAGTTCATAGGTTTTGTGTTCAGTTCAAGTTTGATGTCCTATTCACATCTATTGGGTGTGTGTTGCTGGGCCTTTTAATGAAGAGTCCACAAGCTTTTGGTAAAGTTAGAGAGGGACACTACTTATTGGAGCCAAGTAGGTTTAAGTCTAAGGGTATATGTAGTAGCAATGTACTTTCAATTCCATAAGGAAGAATTCCATTTCAGAGTCTGTTTCTAGTCCAGTTCAAGCTAATGCTACTTCTGATGTTAAACTTTGGCATGTAAGATTGGAACACCTCCTATTTTCAGCAATGAAACATTTAGATTTACTTCATTTTAAGTCAAATTCGGAGTTTATATGTGATGTTTGTCTTAAGGCTAAGCAAACCAGGAATCCTTTTCCTGTCAGTAGCATAAAATCCAAGCATATTTTTGAACTTATACATGTAGACACATGGGGACCTTATAAGTCAAATACTTACAATGGATTCAGATATTTCCTTACTATAGTAGATGACTATAGTAGAGGAACATGGACATTTTTATTAATTGCAAAAAGTAATGCTTTTCCTATGCTTAAATCTTTTCTGTCTATGGTTGAAAGGCAATTCAATGTGAAAGTCAGAATGATAAGATCAGACAATGCATTAGAATTGGGAAAAGGCACACAATAGGGAGCTTTCCTAGCTTCAAAAGTAATTCTGTACCAACTGTCTTGTGTAGCAACTCCTCAATAGAATGGGATTGTTAAAAGGAATCATAGACACCTCTTAGAGATTGCAAGATGGTTAATGTTTCAATCCAAGCTACCTATGTCATATTGGGGTGAATCTATCCTAACTTTCACACATCTTATTAATAGGATGCCTTCTAGTGTTCTTAAAGGAAAGACACCATATGAGGTTTTATTTCAAGAGAAGCCCAAGTATGGTCATTTAAGAAATTTTGGATGCCTCTGTTATGCTTCTACATTATCCCAAGGAAGAGGCAAGTTTGATGAAAGGGCAACAACTTGTGTTTTGCTTGGTTATCCCCTTCATCAGAAGGAATATAAGCTATTAGAGTTGTCCACAAGAAGAGTATTTGTGTTAAGGGATGTGAAATTTTATAAATCACATTTCCCTATTGTTGAAACCAACACATTACACCATCATATATTTCCAAGCTCAATATTTACTACAGAACCTACCTATTCACCTTCATCACATGATCAATCCTCACTCATTTCTTTAGAACCTGAAGTTTCTAATATTTTCTCCTCACCATCACCAAGATAATCATGCACCCTCCTCATCACCAATTGTCTCCTAGCCCAGTTCCTTTTCAACTTATCCTAGATACACCACACACTAGCTCACCTGTTTCTATACCTAAGCAGCCTATACCACTGAGAAAGTTAGGAAGAGTTTCCAATCAACTAGCCTACTTGAAAGATTATGTATGCAGTAATATCATGTTTACAAATGTAGTAGCATCTTGTTTCACTCAACCAAGTAAGCATAGGGAATATTTTTTCTCTTCTCTATCACCCAACAATCAACATGTACTGCAATCCCTCTCTACTCTCACAGACCCTAATAATTTTGAACAGGCTTGTCAACATCCAAGTTGGATAGAAGTTATGAATTCAGAGATTAAAGCTCTGGAAGATAACCACACATGGGATGTGGTTGAATTACCTAAAAAAAAAATAGCTCTACCTTACAAATAGGTGTACAAGGGTAAAGCACTTGTCAGGTGTAAGGATTGAAAGGTTGAAGGCAAGGCTGGTGCTCAGGGGGGATATCCAAAGAGAAGGAATAGTGTAATGACCCGAACGATCATTTTGAGCTCTAGCGTGTCGTTCGGTAGTTTGAGAAATGGAGTAGCTTCACTCCAGGTATTATGACTTGTACATGAGGTCGGAATTGAATTTCTGGAAGTTCGAAATGGATTTGGAAAGAAACTTTCTAATTTCGGAAGCTCTAAGTTGGAAGAATTGGCTAATATTGGACTTTTGAGTAAACGACCTCAGAATTAGGATTTAAAGGTTCTAATAGATTTGTATGATAATTTTAGACTTGGGCGTATGTTCGAGTCGAGTATCGGGTGGCCCGGGAGTATTCCGGTGCTTATTACGGAAGGTTGGCATTTTGAAGGTTTAAGAATTTTCTAAGATTGGGTTGGAGTGGATTTTGAGGTTATCGATATTCGATTGGGATTTCGAGCCTGGGAATAGTTCCATATGGTGAATTTGGTCTTAGGAGCGTGTCCGGATACTGATTTGGAGGTAGTAAGTCATCCCGGCATAAATTGGCGAAAGTTGGAAATTTGATGATTTTTGAAAAGTTTGACCGGGAGTAGACTTTTTGATATCAGGGTCAGATTCCGATTTAGAAAGTGGGAGTAGGTCCGTAATGTCAATTATGACTTGTGTGCAAAATATGAGGTCAATCGGACTTGATTTGATACGATTTGGCACAAGATATAGAATTTGGAAATTTATAAGTTTTATTTTAGGCGCGATTCATGATTTGGATGTTGTTTGATGTGTTTTAGGGCTTAGACTAAGTTTTTATCATACTTTACGATGTGTTTGTATGTTTGTACGTGTCCCGGGGTCCCCGAGTGTAAATCGAATTGAAACAGATCGAGTTTGGACCTGGGAGGAAATGCTGAGGCAACTGGTGTCTAGTGTAATCGCACCTGCGTGAAAAAGGCCGCAGGTGCGAACCCATAAAAGTGGCCTTGGGGTCGTAGAAGCGGAGGTCGTCTGGGACTGGTCGATCACAAGTGTAGGTGATGTAGCACACCGACGGAGCCGCAAGTGCGGTCACGGGCACGCAGGTGCGGAACTGTGCTCAAGTTGGGGAGTCCGCAGGTGCAGAAGTTTTTTCGCAGAAGTGGAAAAGGCTAGACTTGGGGGAGTAGCATCTGTAAGGAAGCTTCCGCAGAAGCGGTCAAATGACCGTAGATGCGAAAAGTCGTTTGGGCAGTGAAGCTTTTATAAAAATGGAATTTGGCCCATTTTCTTTCATTTTCACTTAGTTGGGGCGATATTTGGAGAGCTTCAAGGGGAGATTTTCATCAAGCAACACAAGGTAAGTGACTCCCACCTGTTACAAGTTAAATACATGATTTTTATAAGGATTTAAACATGGATAGAAATTGTGGGGTTTTGGTGGAAAACTAAGAATTTGGTATTTTTAGATTTTGACCACAAAATTGGACATGGAATTAAGAATAAATTATATATTTGAGTTCTTGCTGTTATGGGTAGAGTTTATCTTCGAACATTTTTGGAATCCGGGCACGTAGGCCCGAGGGTTGATTTTATCAACTTTTCGAGCGGAGTTGGGAATTATTTAAATTGATTAATTATGAATATTAGAGTATATTTTGATTGGTTTGCATATTATTTGACTAGTTTTGGACCGGCGGGCATTTGGTTTGAGGTGCTGAGAGGCCTTGGAGCCGGTTATGGAAATTCAGAGCGAGGTAAGTCTCCTGTCTAACCTTGTGATGGGAAAACTACCCCCTTGGTGATATTTATTGTTATATGCTACTAGTTGTGGGTGTTACGTACGCACGAGGAGATAAGAGTCCGTACGTAGCTAAAGCATATTTATTTCCGGGTAGACTTAGGGCTTTATCATGTGTTAATTGAATTATTTGAACTCATTTTGTTGGGTTAATTAATCAGAGTTATAATTGAAATTGATTTAGGAACATATATATATATGCGCATACATTATGTCGATCTTTATCACCTAGAGTTGTTGCCAAAGATATTGATAAAAATAAAGGAGTATAATTATTATTGTGGCCAAGTACTGTATTATAAGCATGTGCCTCCTATGTGGTAATTTTTACTTCCTTTCTTGTGGAGAGGGCCGAATGCCTCGGCAGTATCAGTATATAGATGCATCTATGGATCGTGTCGCACGTCCCTTGGCAGTGTACACGTTATTCAAGATCGGGCCGAACGACCTCGGCAGAATCGTGCGTTATATCGCTAGTAGTTCAAATTTCACGAGCTAACCTTTGCACTGATACCCCGCATTTTAATATGATATCCATTATTTATTTGATATTGGCACTTGACATTTCTGAGTTCTTAAGGTAGAATTCAAGATTTAGAAATTCATGCTTTAAAAAGAAATATTTGGAAGATTATGTAACTTACATAATTACCCCATCATTGTCGTATGCTTAATATCTGCTCATGTTTTATTATACTGTTTTATTGGACCTTTAGTAAGTGTCTATGTCTACCCCTCGTCACTAATTCTCCGGAGTTAGGCCAGATACTTACTGGGTACAGGTTGATTTACGTACTCATGCTACACTTCTGCACTAAATGTGCAGGGTCTGACAGGTTCATTTGATGATCACTTTGGCGCATAGGCGCACCTGTTGAGGAGACTTTATGTGAGTTGTATTTCTAGGCTACACATCACAGTCCTCCGAGTCTCCATTGTACTGCTTGTTTTATTCTATCTTATTACATTTAGGACAGATGTTATGTTATTATTGTACTTCTTAAAAAATGCTCATGCACTTGTGACACCGGGTTTTGGGAATTTCTGTTGGTTGTTCGTTATTGCAGTTCATGTAGTCATTATCATTTTCCCCTGCAATTCTATTTCTGCTATTTAACTAACAAAAAATTATGATTTCAAAATGCTAAAAATGAGAAATGTAATTGATTAATCATGATTGGCTTTCCTGACAGCGACGTTAGGCGCCATCACGACCTATAGTGGATTTTGGGTCGTGATAGCTTGGTATCAGAGCGTTAGGTTCACTTAGGTCTCACGAGTCATGAGCAAGTCCAGTAGAGTCTTGCGGATAGATACAGAGACGTCTGTACTTATCTTTGAGAGGATACATGGCAGTAAGGAGCAATTCCCTTCTTGATTCCTCATCGTGTGATTTGATTCCATTGAGGATTGTGCCTTTAGTTCCTTCCTACTCAATCTTATGTGACACGAAGCACTGTTATCAATTGGGCATCGAGGAGTTGTAGTGATACTACAGACGTGGTGTGGGATGTTTTCCCTGCATGTTCGGGCAAGCTATTATCGTCGCCTTGCGGAAGGATGTTCTTTGTTCCAGCTCAATATCTGTATTTCCTATGGTTTCGAGACTGTTAACGAATTGCTACGATGTCTATGCGTTGTTATTGCGTAATGTTGGTGTAATGGTAAGGTGCTTGGCTATGTGTCGAAGCAGTGAATGACTCTAAAGGAGGGTTTCTCAGTGCATGATTTAGAGGTTCAGTATTTAATTCTAGCAAAGGAAAGGAAATCGGACTATGGATGTTCAGGATTTGGTTGATGGAGTAACGAAACTTGATATTTTCAAGCATGGTGGAATTCTGATTTGTGGTGTGGCATCGTCGTCCTTGTTGGAACATACTAAGGTCTGCCAGTGTTATAATCTTCTATGATTTTTGCCTTCGGGGCAGGGAGTTGCCAAATGCTGCCTAAGATACGGTTGTCAGAGATAGCGGTGTGTCATGTCTCCGAATTGAATTGGTGATTCTAATATTGATGGCTCGAGAAAGATGATCTTCTAGGAGGTTTAGAGTGGGTAGCAATTCATTCGTTCAGGTGCTACAAATAGGGATTTGATTTGAGGCAACAGTTGGGCAGCAAATTATGAGGGAGGACATGGTAGAAAGTGTTTTGCGATGATTGAAGTGCTAGCAGGTCAAGTATGAAAAGCATAGGTTGAGAAGTTGCTTAAAGGAGATAATTCAACCGAAGTAAGAGTGGCATATTAGTATATGAATTTTGTGGTAGGATAACCGCGTGCCTTGAGCAAGTGTAGAACGGTTTGGGAATCGTGGTGTAGAGTGATTTGGTCTACGAATTTCATTTGGAATGATGGTTACCGTACAAAGAAAGATTGAATATGGTAAAAAGGAGTTTGCTTAAAATGAAGAGGGGCGTGAAGATCGATTTATCATTTCAGATGCAAGATGACTTGAGTTTGGAAGGCATTGTTGAACTTTCAGTTGATGTTAATAGGGAATAAATAGACTTATACAGTTGGTGTGCGAGCATGGGCTCAAAAGAATTTTACTGATTTCGTGGCGGTTGTAACCAGTGCAGCTCCGTTGGAAGATGTCGACATGGAATTCCACGGGTGGGTTATCTCCTGCGAGCAGGTTAGCGGTTGCGTGATACTGATGGAGCTTCTGCGAAGAATACTACTTACTACCCTGTAAGAGGTCGAATATGTGATTGTGACTAATGATTCAGAATGTTCATGAAAAGCTTAACAAAAGACTTTGAGAAATTTGGCGGGTTAACAGTGCGAGAGCATAGTAAATGTGAAGGAGGAATCATTGTGGGCTCTATATTATGTGATGGTAGCTTAAAGCTAAGTGGGGGAGCCCTACCGTCTATGATTGGATTGCGTGATTGTCAGCTTGTGCGGCTTCTGGTTATCGGTACATTGGTGGATTATTTGTGACTAAGAAAAGGAAACATCATGGGTAATTCGAGCAGAGAAATTGATAAATGTGTGCTATATTCCGCCTTATCGATTGAGGTGCAGGATTTAGGAAGACTTCGAGTTTATGCTTCTTGTGGATGTAATGTACAAGAAAACGGATTCAGCTGGTTACTTCTTTGAAAGTATGTTCATGTGCTAGCAGAGTGTTGAAGTTGGTGATATTCAGGATTAGGTCAGAGTGGGTGACTCTTAATAACGGTTCTAGTGGGTTCAAGAATTAAGGTGCAGTGCCTAAGAATTTCGGGTCCGTTGTATGGTTAAGGATTGAGTTTTTGCAGTGAATTACGAACATGACATGGAATTTTCTATGTTAACATCGAGTATGTGGTGCAGTATTGGAGTAAAGGAAGAAATATCTTCGGATTCACGGAAGGTCTTGAATCAATTGGAGATGTTATGGTGCGCTTGAGAAGGGAATGAGATGGTTCATGGGCATTGAAACGATGTGGTCTCGCGGTTCGAGCCACTCGGGATGAGTGCCAATGGAGTTCGTTATGTTGTGAATGGAACTATTATGTCAAGAGTACATTGAAAGCAGTTGGGTCGGTTAGTAATGATTGAGTCAAAATGATTGTGGCATTGATCAGTTCCTTTGGCGTGTGAAGTCATACATGTGGGTTGTGGTTGTACGTGCGGGCTCGGCAGCCACCATAAATTGATTGATTTGGGAAGTATTTGATTCAAATGGATTTGTGGTGTAAATGGATTTGCGGAAGAGTCATGGAAATGTAGATCACGACTTGAGGTTTGTATTTTCTACAGTTTGGGAATTCATTTGTGTGTTGCATTGGTTCTTCTGAAATGAGCTAAGTGAAAGGTTTTCTAGTCAATGAAGTGTTCATTCTACTAGTAGTTCAGGATTTATGATGAATTCTTATTTTCTTGCGTAGCGGCATGATAGGTGTAGTGAGCGGCATGAAAAATTGAAAGTTGAGGATCAAGGTTGCGGTTCAGTGTTGACAGGAATGTCATGAGCTCGGATGAGCAGGGGTGAATTCAGATGTTCAGAGTAAGCTGGCCTTTTCTCTAGTGTCACCTAAGAACGACATTCTGTGTAAGAGGCTTTATATACTGATTTGTGGGTTCTTGAATTGCTTTACAGATTAGTATGGTTGGTAGTATGGAGGTGCAGACTTTTCTACCTGGTGCGGAAGGTCGTGGGAGCATACCCCACGGGGAGAATTGTATAGGTGTGACATGTTAGTCATTTGATGAAAGCGAGTATGGAGATTTTGGTAATATCACAAATGCTAGAGTTTATGCCTGAGAGGCGTTCTATTCCTTGGGTTGTGGACTGTGTGAGTTTATGCCTAATTTGGCGTTTGTTCTTGTCTGTTATGGATAAAGGTTATTGTGGATCCTTGAAAGGTTATTAGCCCAATACAGTTGGATCAGAATCGGCTTGAGTTCAGTTGATGGATCTAATATGAATGTGTGCTTTACATCAAGATAGATGTGTTCGTTCATCATAGCGTTGCTTATGGAGGAGTCTTCAGACATTGGATGTTATTCCCGTCGTCAGTATTCCATGTAATACTCTATTGTGCCATGTAGGTTGTGAGACAGCTTGATTATTCGCACATGTGTTGAGATCCTGAGTAACTGGTGCTATTATATGAGCAGGATGGCTCTCGAGATATGGGTCATTTACTATACCTTAGATGTGCTTACATTTTGTAGCGTATGGCGTTATCCGTCTCCCCAGGGTTCGTATTATGCACTTGGCGCGCTTGTGGTCGATATTCGGGAATTTCGTAAGTATAAGCATTACGGTTTGATGCGTGTGTTTTCTTCTGGATGTTATGTGCGGATCGGGTGGCACGCTACCACGGGTATATTGTTTGGATCGAGTGGCACGCCGCCACGGGCATGATATGTGGATCGGGTTGCATGTCGCAACAACAAGGTGTTGAGCATAGCACCTTACATTTATTTTGTGTGCCTTGTTTTCATCCCTGAGGTAGGTTCACAACATCTATTCGGCCATTCTATTTGTTACACAGGCTGGGTAGTCCTTCTCCAGAGTTCGTTCTTCCTTATATATCCCATTCGAGTTGTAGCTTGTTGGCGCGTTGTGACCGTCATATAAGGTTTTTGGCAGTGTCTGAGATGGCTTATTACCTAAGCAGCTTGTACTAGGTGAGACAAGATTTTTGGACCTGAAATTAGTACAATCAGATTTGTATAAGGTACATTAAAGAGAAAATATCGTTATTCAATTCAGAATAAGGTAATGGTTCTTGTCAGGAGGATAGACTCCATGAATTATTGATTCGGCTGGTGGTTATGAGTTTCTACACGTCTCTTTTGTCGTGGCAGTATTGTGAGAGTTGGAACAAGATTTATATGCGTCATGAGATGTTTTGCGGGCATCAAATTCGTGAAATTTTAGCTATTGTGCTCGGAGGATGTTATTATGGGCAACCAACGTATGTGGTGCATGGTGTGATTTCAGCATAGGTGCATGATCATGTTTTGATACAGTGCGTGGTGATTGGTATGGTGTTCGTATGTTAGAATCAGGCCTTGTAAAGAAAATCAAAAGTTGAAATTTGGTTCTAAGGCATATTGACTAATAAAAGGGAGAAGCTTCAGTCTGGCTCGAGCTAACAGGCTCACCTGGTTTTAGGGGCACGAGTAGGTACACGAGGTGTTAAACAGTGATTTTGGACAACTCCGGAGCAGTTAATGGAATGTTCGAGGACAAACGTACGTTTAAGTGGGGGAGAATTTAACTACCCGACCGGTCGTTTTGAGCTCTTGTGCATCATTCTACGGTTTGAGACCTTGAGTAGCTTCACTCCAGATATTATGGCTTGTACGTGTGGTCGGAATTGAATTTCGGGAAGTTTAGAATGAATTAGGAAAAAACAATCTAATTTCGGAAGCTCTAAGTTGGAAGAAGTTGCTAAGATTGGACTTTTGAGTAAATGACCTCAGAATCGGGATTTGAAGGTTCCAATAGGTTCATATGATGATTTTGGACTTGGGCGTATGTTCGATTCGAGTATCAGGTGGTCCCTGAGTATTCCGGTGCTTATTACGGAAGGTTGGCATTTTGAAGGTTTAAGAATTTCCTAAGCTTGGGTTGGAGTGAATTTTAAGGTTATCGATGTCCGGTTAGAATTCCGAGTCTGGAAATAGTTCCATATGGTGAATTTGGTCTTATGAGCGTTTCCGAATGTTGATTTGGAGGTCCATAGGTCATCCCGGCATCAATTGGCGAAAGTTGGAAATTGCATGATTTTCGAGAAGTTTGACCAGGAGTGGACTTTTTTGATATCGGGGTCGGATTTTGATTCCGGAAGTAGGAGTAGGTCTGTAATGTCAATTATGACTTGTGTGCAAAATTTGAGGTCATTCGAACTTGATTTGATACATTTCGGCATAAGATATAGAAATTGAAAATTTATAAATTTGATTTGAGGCGTGATTCATGATTTTGATGTTGTTTGACATGGTTTAAGGCTTCGACTAAGTTCGGATCGTACTTTGGGATGTGTTGGTATATTTTGATGGGGTCCCGGGGGCCCCGGTACGAATCAGATTGAAACGGATCGAGTTTGGACTTTTACTCTATTGCTCGTATCCAAATATTATTTTTCTTATTATATTTTAAAAAATAAATATCTCATCTCAAATTCAAATAAATCTTATCCTTTTATTTTTTAAATTGGGACCCATTTTTTTTAAAAATCATCCTATGCTTTCGAACTTAAATTAGTCATCTCAATTAAGATATTAATCATAAAAAATATTTTTTTAACACATTATATACAATATTGTAACAATGTTCTTACTATTATTTCGTTTCTCTATTTGGCGTTTTCAAAATTTAACAAAAAATGTGAAATGGAAGAAAACGAATCACGTGGTTAGTGAATAACTAGTAAAATAAGAATCTTATTGTTTGAAAGCTTAAAAAACCCAATTTACTATAAAAATATGAAATGGAAGAAAACGAATCACGTGGTTAGTGAATAACTATTAAAATAAGAATATTATTTTATGAAAGCTTATTAAAACTATTTACTATAAAAATAGGAGTCAATCATAATTGATTTTCACCATATATTAAATTTGATCAAATCTTATTTTCTTAATTCTTATTAAATTTGTCTAATTTTTCTTAGATTTTATCCTAAAAGTGCCAAGTGATTGTTTTCTTATTACGTCACTTGGCTTAATATCAAGTCTTACTACTCTCATCTTAAGATAATACAAATATAAATATAGATTTTTACTGTATTGTTTTTAGTATTAGGTACCTTCATTCATTAAAAAGAGGGTCAATTGCCTCAATCTTAGGAGTAGGCAACTGATTACATAACCTCCTAAGCTTATAATACTTCTCACATCGACTCATTAAAACGAATAGAGCATCAATTCAGATTATAAAAATTAATTTACCTTTTTTTAATTAAAGAAACATGTACATTAGTTACATGTTTCTTGAACAAAATATTTATCTTCCTCTTTTAATTTTAAAAAATAGGAATTCTTTTTTATTTCTACATTCACTCGAACCTCACGGTTTCAATACTTTTTTTAAAAAATGTGTAGATTATATTGGAGATATTATTTGTATTGCAAGCTCTCTCTCTCTCTCTCTCTCTCTCTCTCTCTATATATATATATATATATATATATATATATATTAATTATGTTAGATTTTATCCTTATTTTTATTAGATTTTGTCTAAATCTTATTAGATTTTCTCCTTAAAATGTCAAGTGGCTTGTTCTTAATATGCCACTTCTTCAATATTATGCTTCACTATCCTCCTTTTAATCTATCTATCTATATTCATATTATATTAAAAGCACAAAAATCCTTAGCGAAATGTCATTCGCCTTTTTTGCCCTTTAAAAATAAATTTCATAATAAAATCATAATTTTATTATTTTCTATTATTTATGACTTAGAAATCACCTAAAATTTCAGTAATTAAATTTTTCCTTATGAACTATGTATAAACTCCTAATATTGAGGAATTTAAAATCAAATATATTTTTACTTGTATAAATCATTCTTATCGTGTAAAGTTATTATATAAATTATTTTCTTATTTAATATATATATTTTCCTATATAAAATTTTTAATTTTATTCTAAAGGGCAAAGCCATGCTACTTTCGCTTCTCAAATTTACATCAAAAAAGATTTAAAGACAAAACTAACGGTTCTTCATCAATATACATTCCAAAACTATATTAATTCTTCAAAAACATCAAGTTGAATAAAGTTGTAATATGTAGAACTTTACCTAGTATTTAAAAATTTGAAGTTATCTTGTAATAAAATTTATTAAATTTGTAAGTCAATCTAAATTCTTACTTTTGGGTTTTTCAACTGTTATCGTATTCCAAGTGATAGGTTCTATGCACAATATTATTAGAGTCTAAATCATACTCTGATTAAAATAAAACTAAAAATAATTCAATACGAAAAAATCCTTCCGGTTAAGAAATGCAGATTTTTACATAGTAAAAATAGCTACAGAAAATATGTATACCTATATTCTATTTCTCCATAATAAATTTTTATATATATTTTCCGTATTTCATCAGTTTTGGCCAACGTAATTTATGTAATATTTATGTAACTATTTAGTAAAAATGTGTAAAAAGATGTATAAATATGTAAAAATATATATTATATTTTAAATTAATAAGTATTTAGTTAATAGTCATATTTATAAGGTATACCTAGGTTTGTCTAAGTATTAGGGTTACAAATTGACCAATGAAAACTTAAGAAAATAAAAATGAATTATATACAAGATAATCATATGTATTATACTATGTGTATAATATAACATGTATACAACAAAAGGAGGAAAAATATCAATATTGTTATAAATATATTATACTATGGATGTTCATTTAGTACTCCGTTGTAAATAAACTTCCTGAGGAAACTTATCTATATGAGACTCCGCCGTAAATATGTTTATCTATTTAGTTCTCTATTGAAAATAAGTCTCCTGAAGAAGCTTATCCTTTCGGTAACCCATTATTGATAAACATCAACCCCGGTAGAAGATTATCTATATCTGGTACAATGAGCTTATCCTTTCCGTACTCCATTATGGATAAATATCAGTCCCGATAGAAGATTATCTATATCTGGTACAACGAGCTTATCCTTTCGGTACCCCGCTATGGATAAACATTACCCCCGTTAGAAGATTTTTTATATCTGGTACAATGAGATTATCCTTTTGGTACCCCGCTATGGATAAATATTACCCCCGTTAGAAGATTATCTATATCTTGTATAATGAGCTTATCCTTTCGGTACTCCGTTATGGATAAACATTACCTCCGGTAGAAGATTATCTATATCTGGTATAATGAGCTTATTCTTTCGGTACTCCTTTATGGATAAACATTACCTCCAGTAGAAGATTATCTATATCTGGTATAGTAGAAGAAACAGCTTACACAACAGCTTGCAGAAGTAGCTTACACAGCAGCTTGCTTTCTTCTATAAATAGAGGAGATTTCAGTTCATTATGTACATAAGTTTGAAGTTTGAATAATATATCAATTTCTCTCTATACTTGTCTTTACTTTACAGTCTTTATTTTATAACACGTTATCAGTACGAGACTCTGCNCAGCACGAGACTCTGCCATCTAGAGCAAATACTTTGAAAGTATCAGAGGTACGAATTTTCTTTTTCTAAATAATGTCAAATCTTTCTAAACTTGAGTTTGTAGCCCTGGATATATCGGGCAAAAGCTACATGTCTTGGGTGCTTGATGCTGAAATTCATCTTGATGCGATGGGTCTGGCAAACACCATCAAGGATAAAAATCAAGCATCAAACCAAGACTGTGCCAAAGCAATGATATTCCTACGCCATCACCTTGATGAAAGCTTGAAAGTGGAATATCTTACTGTTAAAGATCCAGTCATACTGTGGAATAATTTGAAAGATAGATATGACCACCTGAAGATGGTCGTTCTTCCACAGGCACGTTATGATTGGACTCATCTAAGGCTACAAGATTTTAAATCTATCAGTGAGTATAATTCTGCTATGTTCAGAATTATTTTCCAATTAAAATTATGTGGTGATAATATTACTAATCATGATATGTTGGAGAAAACTTCCACCACTTTTCATGCCTCGAATATGCTCCTGCAGCAATATCGAGAGATGGGATTCAAAAAGTATTCTGAACTTATCTCACATCTTTTTGTAGCCGAGCAACATAATGGGCTATTAATGAAAAACCATGAAAGCCGACCAACTGGTTCTTGTCTATTCTCTGAAGTGAATGAGACGAACTTTCACCAAGCTAAGCATGGAAGAGGATGTGGCCCCACTCATGGTCATGGCTGTGGTCGGGGAAGAAACTCTAATCATGGTAATAATAATACACCAAAGAACCCTTCTCACCAGCAGCAGTGGAAAAGGAAGGAACAAAAGCATGAAGCGGTGCAACCAGCAAAGGCAGAAAATGCATGTTATAGATGTGGAGGAAAAGGGCACTGGTCACGTACATGTTATACTCCAAAGCACCTGGTTGAGCTGTACCAAGCCTCCCTGAAGAAGATAGAGAAAAATGCTGAAGCAAATTTTATTTCTGGAGATAATTTAGACTTCATGCATTTGGATGTAGCTGATTATTTTACACTCCCGGAAGGAGAAACAAGCCATGTGATCGGTGATGAATCTGTAGAAATGTAAATATTTTATTTTTTTGTTTATAGTATATAGTATGGTTATGTAATTGTTGTACATAAATAAAAGTTATGCTTTGATAATGATGTTTACATCATATTTATTTTGTTTATGTCATTTTGAAGAAATTTTCTCTCATGATACCAGAAGTGTGTGAGCAATATTTGATAGTACAAAATGTATCAACAACTCCTGAAGAGCTAGCTGTTTGTCTAGAAGACACATGACACTGGTAGTGTCCGATAAATATTAGATTGTGGATAATAAACAAAGGCTCTCGAAGAGCTTATATACAAATATGTTATTCATATTATATGATTATGGTCAAAACATATGTTGTAGTAAACCTGAAGTTGGCTATTATATTGAGACTACAAATGATTGGAAGATTAAAAATCTCCATGTTTCCACAATCATAGGGGGTAAAACAATATGTATGTGAGAAGTGGCCCACCTTATTCTTCAATTTGTACTATATCATGTATCACAGTAAACCAGAAGTTTACTAATGCAAAATCAATCACAGTAAATAAGAAGTTTTACCAGGCAAAAGTAGCTGCAGTAAAGCAGAAATTCGCTGATACAAAAGTAGCCACAGTAAATCAGAAGTTTATTAATGCAAACGTTTATGCCATAGTAAACCAGAAGCTTACTAAGTGTAACGACCCGACCGGTCGTTTTGAGAATTTAAGTCCAGTTCAGCGGCATAAGGTCTTGAGAAGCTCCGCATTATATGTATTGACTTGCGTGCATGATCGAGTTCAGTTACCGGATGATTCAGAGTCAAATCGAAAGAAGGATTCTAGTTTTGGAAGCTTAAGCGGTAAGAGTTGACCGACAATTTGACTTTTGTCCAAACGACTCCGGAATGGATTTTGGATGATTTTAATAGCTTCGTATGGTGATTTTGGACTTAGGCGTGCGTCCGAATTTGAATTTGGAGGTCCGTAGGTTGATTTGAAGCATTTCGGCGAACGTTGGAAAGGTTGAAGTTTGGAAGGGGGAGAGGTTTCACCAATAGTTGACTTTGGTGATATCGGGGTCGGAATACAATTTCGAGAGTTGGAACAGCTCCATTATGTCATTTGAGACTTACCTACAAAATTTAACGTCATTCCGGGTTGATTTGATAAGTTTCGACCTGCGTTTTAGAAGTAGGAAGATTTGAAAGTTCATAAGTACGATTCATGGTGTGATTCGTAGTTTCGATATTGTTTGATATGATTTGAGGCCTCGAGCGAGTTCGTGTTAGGTTATGGAATCTGTTGGTATGTTTAGACGGGGTCCCGGGGGCCTCGGGTGAGTTTCGGATGGGCTATGGGCCATTTTCTTCTATTTTGGACTGCTGTTCTCTGTCATCTGGTTTCCTTAATCGCGTTCGCGTAGTTTAATTTTGGAGGATGAATTATTTGTTCTCCGCATTCGCATAACTTCTTCTGCGATCGCGGAAGCCTGCCTTCCCCTTCTTCGCGTTTGCATCCGCTCCATCGCATTCACGTAGTAAAAACTAGGAGCTGGAAGCTGGTGACCATTTTCTCTACGCATTCGCGCTGTTCTATCCGCAAACGTGTAAGTGTGCTTTCACCTCCTTCACGTTCGCGTGCCGCTTCATGCATTTGCGTAGCCAAGTTCCTGGGCCATTATTTTCCTTCTTAGCGATCGAACATGCTTGTGCGCGATCGCGCAACACCAATTCCGGGCAGTAGCCATTTCCTCTTCGTGATCGTAGCTCCTCTTCCACGATCGTGATGTACAAACACCTGAGCAGCAGAATATATTTTCCAAATCGAGGGTTAGGCCATTTTTATCATATCTTGACTTGTAGAGCTCGGTTTTGAGCAATTCTTTGTGGGGTTTTCAAGAAAATCGATTGGGTAAGTGTTCGTCACCTATAATTTATTATATTCCATGATCTTATCTTTATTTTTATCATTTAATTAATGTTTTTGAGTGAGGAAAATGGAGGTTTTTGAAGAAAATTTTAAAAATACAAAATTATGATTTGAGGGACAAATTGGTATCGGAATTTGATAATTTTAGTATGGTTGAACTCATATCGGAATGGATGTTCGGATTTTTTGAAATTTTATCGGGTTCCGAGGTGCGGGCATGGGGGTCGAGTTTTAGATCTATTTTTAGATTTTGATAAAGATTGAGGCTTTAAGATCCGTAATAGTTTCTTATGAGTTTTATTTGTGCTTTGAACTTATTTTGATTAGATTTGAGCCGTCCGGAGTGCATTTCACCGAGAAGTTCATTTTTGAGTATCGGTCTGTCTTCTTTTAGGTAAGTATCTTGCCTAACTTCGTGTGGGGGAACTACCCCTTAGGATTTGAGTCTTCTATGCTAATTGTAGTCCGTGAACGTGAATGAACGAGTACGTGCTAGGAATAATTTGTTGAAAAATTAACCTTTTAGGGTTCTTAGGTCCTTGTATTCACTGAATATGCATTTGTTCTTGTTATGCTTACGTTTCTTTATTTCTAGTTTCACCTCTACCTGCTTTAATTAAAACTTAATTGCCTCATGGTCCACTCCTGTTGCTTATTTGATTCATCAGCACCTTGACTAAAATTGTTATCTCTTCTATTGCCATGTTATCCTTTCCTAACTACTTATCTTTATTTGAAGTTATAATTATCTCTTCTGTGACTGTTCATCCTTAATTGAGGCTATGATTACCGTTATACTACTCATCCGTAATTGAAGTTGTTAGGTCTCTATCGTAATTGCCCACTTTAAAAAAGTTAGATATCCTATATTTTGGTTGACTTGTCCTTATTTGAAATTATTCGACTTGTGTTAGCTCCCTCATTGTCGAACTGTATATTATGGACCGTTGTTACATAATATTTCCTTTCTTGTGGAGATGTTCTTATTATGACTAGCATTCCCGATTGTGGCTACTCCTTGTGAATTAGTTCCTCCGTTTCTTTAAGTTCTGGAATCTCTGAGTTGACTTATTTATCGTACCCTTGTATTATTATCGTTGTTGTTGTTGTACTTGTTATTATGATGCACAAGGTTTCTGCCGTGCGGTTGTTGTTATTGTGATACACGAGGTTTCTGCCATGCGAGTGTTATTGGGTTGCATGAGGTTTCTGCGCGCTATTGTTAAATATTGATATTTGCACATGCGGCGTGACAAAGCGGGCTATATATATATGGGTTGCGCATGTGGCGAGACAACATGGGAACATTATTATGCACGTGTGGTGAGACAAGGCGGGTATTCACTTTACTATTGTACACGTGGCGAGACAAGGTGGGCTATGTCAGGGATTGATTTGTGATGACTTGTGATGTCCTGGGGGCATTTTGTTGTTGATGTTTGTGTAGTGGTATACTTACCTGTGTGAGCTTTATCTTGTGGAAAGTTGTGAGAAAGCATTTCACGTGCTGTCCATTTCTTTTCCTATACTTACTAGCTGGTATGAACCATGTTAGGACACTTGCACAAGCATACACATTGTTGAGCACTCTTATCATTTAAGAGGTTTTCTTGATATTGCTAAGTATAGATGCACACCCTTGTTACTTGCCTTATTTGTGAGAATGGCTCTATTTGGCACGTGAGTCATCAGTGCGGTTATGAAGTGTAATGAGGGCACAAGATGTCAAGTGTTAGGGTTCAGGTATTGGGACCTGTGAGTTGTGAATAGTATGAGGTTAGGTACCTCGTGGAGTTTATTGACAAAAAAACTTGGTGTGAAAGTGGTGGGTTTTCATCTAGTTGCTACCTGCCCTTCTTTTAGTTGTGTTCATCGGATTTAGGCTGTGTTTCCGTTCGTTTTTCTATGTCATTATTATGGTGTTCTGCTGATAGTTTTTGTATCCCTTTCTTACCGAAATTTACCGTATTAATTGCCATTTCGCCTAGTCTTTATGTAGATATCATACTCTGTTGTTCCTATACTTATACTTGACCAGGTTATTTAGTCCAGTATGTGTCTTGACTATACCTTGTCATTTCTCCACTGAGGTTAGTCTTTGATACATGCTAGGTACCGCCGTAGTGTACTCATACTATACTTCTACACATTTTTGTGCAGATCCAGGTATTTTCGAAGTTAGTTGATCATTAGCTAGTTGTGCGAATTACTGCTGTGGAGACTCAAGGTAAACCTGTTGCTGCGTTCGCAGGTTTCGGAGTCACCTTCTGATTTGTATTCACATTGTTTACTTTATTTCAAATAGTTGTATTTAGAAAATTGTAACAAACTCTGTAGAGCTTATGACTTGCACTAACGGTTTTGGGAATTGTAAATTTTTAGAGATTTCTATTTCAAAAATTATTAGATGTTATTTAATTATTGTTGTTATTAAGTAAATGTTAGGCTTACCTAGTTCCTAAGACTAGCTACCATCACGATGCCCAACTGAGGGAAATTGGGGCGTGATAAGTTGGTATCAGAGCTCTAGGTTCATAGGTGCTACAAGGCATAAGCGAATTTAGTAGAATCTTGCAGATTGGTACGGAGACATCTGTACTTATCTTCGAGAGGCTACAGAACTATGAGGAAAGTTTCACTTCCTTCATTCCTATCATGCGAGTTTATTGATCTCGAAGTTTGAAGATTTTAGCATTCCATTCTCTCACAGATGGTGAGGACACGAGCTGCAGTTACTGATGACACTGCCCCCGGAGCAGATGTTGCTAGTGGTAGAGGTAGAGGCCGAAGAGGAGCACGCGCCGCAGCTAGAGCATCCACCAGTGCAGCAGTTGCGGAGACGCCAGTAGCTCCGGTTAGGGGACAGGTACCGGAGGCACCTGTTGTTACCCCCGGACTTTAGGAGACCTTAGCACAGATCCTGAGCATGTTTGGTACATTGGCTCGGGCAGGGTTAATTTCGGTTGCACCAGCTACTTCGGGGGAGGAGCTCAAACTCCCGCCGCCCACACTCCAGAGAGGCGAGTTTATGTTGGTCAGGTTCCAGGTGTCATGGCGACACAGCCCGTGGTCCCAGTTCAGCCAGTGGTTAGGACAGCAGCATCTGAGGAAGAACAACTTAGACTTGAGAGGTACAAGAAGTACCACCCTCCTACCTTCAGTGGATTGGCGACAAATGATGCCCAGGGTTTTCTAGAGGAGTGTCACCGCATTCTTCATACTATGGGTATTGTGGAGACTAGCGGGGTTTCTTTTGTTACGTTCCAACATAGGGGAGCGGCTTATCAGTTGTGGCAGGCGTATGAGTTGGGTAGCCCGGCCGAGTCAACTTCACTAACATGGGTTCAATTTTCAGAGATGTTCCTAAGAGAGTTTGTACCTCAGTCCCTTTGAGATGCATGGCACGCAAAGTTTGAGCAGCTGCACCAGGGCACTATGCCAGTGTCAGAGTATGTCGTTAGATTCAGTGATTTGGCCAGACATGCACCTGCTTTGGTCGCTACAGTTAGAGAGTGTGTCCGTAGATTCATTGAGGGGCTCAGGCATGATATTCGGTTTAGCATGGCTTGGGAGTTATAGTCGGATGTTTTGTTTCAATAGGTGGTAGGGATCGCTCATCGAGTGGAGGGCATGTGGGACCAGGAGAGAGAGGTCAGGCGGGGCCATAAGAGAGAGTACAGGGAGGCTAGGAGGCCTCGTAGACCAGACAGATCTATTGGTCCTTATTTTGGAGGTAGGGTACGTCATGGTAGAGGTTTTGTGGGTCAGCCAGTTCACTTTGCACTTCAGGCTTCGCACGGTGTTTCAGGTACCCAAGGGTCTCAAAGTACCCGTACCGCACAAATTTTGCAGCCACGTCAGCAGAGGGGTGGCTTTGAGTGTGGAGATACCGGCCATATGGTGAGAGATAGTCCCAGACTCCGGACAAATGTGTCACAGCGGGGTATTCAGGCGAGTATAGGGCACCCAAGAGGGGGAGACCCGGCCCGTTGATATATTTCATATAGTAGGCTTGAGGCCGTTGTGCCAGATGATGTCATACAGGTATGTTTTTGATTTGTTACAGAAGGGAACCATTCATATTTTGTTTCGGTTCTGCTTATTGGGGCGAGTTCCCTTATTTGTTGCTTTATTTATGGGTGAGTTTCATGATTAGTATTTTGCTTATGTGTTTATCCCTGTTCGGAGACTCTATGAGTGGTAGCCCGTGTCTATCGTTTATTTTTATTTATTATTGAGAGTTACGAGGCTAGAAGAGAATTTTTGTTGTCCATTATGGTAGGTTTGATGTGATTCCTAAGTAATTTGGTTACGATTTGTGGTTTGATACTCTACCAGGGTGAGAGTTTAGTAAGTGTTGTGATTTTATTGGTAGAATTGAGTTAGTGGAAGATTTCCATTGGTATGAAGTGTATTCGACTTGTGATTCAGAGTTGAGGGTGAGACCCTCACGATTCCATGTGATTTGATATGTTTGAGTCGGGCTGCGTGCCGAGGTGGAAGTTATATCAGGATGAGATCCTTGTGATTTGTTCATATACTTTAACTTTTCCGTTTAAATTGATTTGTACGATAGTACTCATAGAGAGTTGTGCCTGTCGGGCTTGTTTGAAATTTCTCTTATATGTTTCTCTTTACAAATTCAGTCATTTTTCGTTCTATGATTCTTGAGTTTTAGCTTGCGGGGTGTGTTCCCGATGGTATTAGTCGTGACTTGTTGATTCGGGTGTATAGTTAAGAGGTCTTCATGTTTCTTGCATCATTGTTAGTATTGTGGAGGTTTGAAATAGGGTTCTAACGGTTATGAGGCTAATTGTCGGTGTTGGTTTTGATTACGGGCAGCTATTGTGATCAGAAATGTTATTATGGGCCTATGTGTGGTGTGTCATGTTGAGCGGTCATACCTTTTGGGTGTAGGCATGAGTTGTTGCAGCTGGTTGAGACTGATACCAGGTGTGGATTTAGAATCGGGTCTGTTGGAGATGAACGGAAGGTGAGAATGACTCTAAGGCCTATCGGTATTGGTAGAAAGGATAAACTATAGTTGAGATGGTATCGTCAGGCTTATGTGGATTGGGGTGACGTGGGGTCACCCGCGGGTGTATGTTGGATATGTGCATTAGGTGATTTGAAGACTTCGAGGCAGTTCTTGGCACGTTCGAGGACGAACGCTTGTTTAAGTGGGGGAGGACGTAATGACCCGGCCGGTTGTTTTGAAAATTTAAGTCTCGTTCGGCGGCATAAGGTATTAAGTAGCTCCGTATTATGTGTATTGACTTGCGTGCGTGGTCGAGTTCAGTTACCGGATGATTCAGAGTCAAATCGTAAGAAGGATTCTAGTTTTGGAAGCTTAAGCGATAAGAGTTGATCGAAAATTTGACTTTGGTGCAAACGACTCCGGAATGGGTTTTGGATGATTTCAATAGCTTCGTATGGTGATTTTTTATTTAGGTGTGCGTCCGTATTTAAATTTGGAGGTCCGTAGGGTGATTTGAAGCATTTCGGCGAAAGTTGGAAAGGTTGAAGTTTGGAAGGTGGAGAGGTTTCACCAATAGTTGACTTTGGTGATATCGGGTCGGAATGCGATTCCGAGAGTTGAAAAAGCTCTGTTATATCATTTGGGACTTGCCTGCAAAATTTGACGTCATTCCGGGTTGATTTGATAGGTTTCGGCGTGAGGTTTAGAAGTTGGAAGATTTGAAAGTTCATAAGTTCGATTCATGGTGTGATTCGTAGTTTAGACGTTGTTTGATGTGATTTTAGATCTCGAGCGAGTTCGTGTTAGGTTATGGAACCTGTTAGTATGTTTAGATGGGGTCCCAAGGGCCTCGGGTGAGTTTCGGATGGGCTACAGGCCATTTTCTTCTATTTTTGGACTGCTATTTTCTGTCATCTGGTTTCCTTAATCGCATTCGCATAGTGTAATTTTGGAGGTTGAATTATTTGTTCTCTGCGATCGGGGAAGCCAGCCTTCCCCTTCTTCGTGTTCGCGTTCGCATCCGCTCCATCGCGTTCGCATAGTAGAAACTAGGAGCTGGGGGCTGGTGACCACTTCCTCTACGTGTTCGCACTGTTCTATCCGCGAACGCGTAAGTGTGCTTTCCCCTCCTTTGCGTTCGCGTGCCGCTTCACGTGTTCGCGTAGCAAAGTTCCTGGGCCATTATTTTCCTTCTTCGCGATCGCACATGCTTGTTCGTTATCGCACAGCACCAATTTCGGGCAATAGCCATTTCCTCTTCGCGATCGCAACTCCTCTTCCGCGATTGTGATGTACAAACACCTGAGCAGCAGAAAATATTTTCCAAATCGAGGGTTAGGCCATTTTTATCATATCTTGACTTGTAGAGCTCGGTTTTGAGCGATTCTTTGTGGGGTTTTCAAGCAAATCGATTGGGTAAGTATTGTTCACCTAGAATTTATTATATTCCATGATCTTATCTTTATTTTTATCATTTAATTAGTGTTTTTGAGTGAGAAAAATGGAGGTTTTTGAAGAAAATTTTAAAATGAAAAATCATGATTTGAGGGACGAATTGGTATCGGAATTTGATAATTTTAGTATGCTTGAACTCGTAACGGAATGGGTGTTCGGGTTTTGTGAAATTTTGTCGGGTTCCAAAGTGTGGGCCCGGCAGTTGACTTTTAGGTCGATTTTTAGATTTTGATAAAGATTGAGGCTTTATGATCCAGAATAGTTTTTTATGAGTTTTATTTGTGCTTTGAAGTTATTTTGATTAGATTTGAGCCATCCGGAGGCCATTTCACCGAGAAGTTCATTTTTGAGTATCGGTCTGTCTTCTTTGAGGTAAGTATCTTGTCTAACTTCGTGTGGGGGAACTACCCCTTAGGATCTTAGTCTTCTATGCTAATTGTAGTCCGTGTACACGAGGTGAGGAGTACGTGCTCGGACTTATTTGTGGAAAATTGGTCTTTTAGGGTTCTTAGGTCCTTGTATTCACCGAATATGCAGTTGTTCTCATTATGCTTACATTTCTTAATTTCTAGTTTCACCTCTACCTGCTTTAATTAGAACTTAATTGCTTCATGATCCACTCTTGTTGCTTATTTGATTCATCAGCGCCTTGACTGAAATTGTTATCTCTTCTATTGCTATGTTATCCTTTCCTAACTGCTTATCTTTATTTGAAGTTATAATTATCTCTTCTGTAATTGTTCATCCTTAATTGAAGTTGTTGAGTCTCTTTTGTAATTGCCCAACTTTAAAGAAGTTAGATATCCTATATTTTGATTGACTTGTCCTTATTTGGAATTATTCGACTTTTGTTAGCTTTGTCATTGTCGAACTGTATCTTGTGGACCGTTGTTACATAGTATTTCCTTTCTTATGGAGATGTTCTTATTATGACTAGCATTCCCGATTGTGGCTACTCCTTGTGAATTAGTTCCTCCGTTTCTTTAAATTCTGGAATCTCTGAGTTGACTTGTTTATCGTACCCTTGTATTATTGTCATTGTTGTCGTTGTACTTGTTATTGTGATGCACGAGGTTTTTGCCATGCGGTTGTTGTTATTGTGATGCACGAGGTTTCTGCCGTGCGGTTGTTGTTATTGTGATGCACGAGGTTTCTGCCGTGCGGTTGTTGTTATTGTGATGCACGAGATTTCTGCCGTGCTATTGTTAAATATTGATATTTGCACATGCGGCGTGCCAAGGCGGGCTATATATATGTGGGTTGCGCATGTGGCGAGACAAGGTGGGAATATTATTATGCACGTGTGGCGAGACAAGGCGGGCATTCACTTTACTATTGCACACGTGGCGAGACAAGGTAGGCTATGTCAGGATTGATTTGTGATGACTTGTGATGGCCTGGGGGTATTTTGTTGTTGATATTTGTGTAGTGGTTCACTTACCTGTGTGAGCTTTATCTTGTGGAAAGTTGTGAGAAAACATTCTACGTGCTGACCATTTATTTTCCTATACTTACTAGCTGGCATGAACCATGTTAAGACACTTGCACAAGCATACACATAGTTGAGCACTCTTATCAGTTAAGAGGTTTTCTTGATATTTCTAAGTATAGATGCACACCCTTGTTACTTGCCTTATTTGTGAGAATGGCTCTATTTGGCACGTGAGTCGTTAGTGCGGTTATGAAGTGTAATGAGGGCACAAGTTGACAAGTATTAAGGTTCAGGTATTGGGACCCGTGAGTTGTGAATAGTATGAGGTTTGGTACCTCGTGGAGTTTATTGACAAAAAAACTTGGTGTGAAAGTGGTTATTTTTCATCTAGTTGCTACCTGCCCTTCTTTTAGTTGTGTTCATCGGATTTAGGCTGTGTTTTCGTTCGTTTTTCTATGTCATGATTATGGTGTTCCACTGATAGTTTTTTTTATCCCTTTCTTACCGAAATTTACCGTATTAATTGTCACTTTGCGTAGTCTTTATGTAGATATCATACTCTGTTGTTCATATACCTATACTTGATCAGGTTATTTAGTCCAGTAGGTGTCTTGACTGTACCTCGTCACTACTCCACTGAAGTTAGTCTTGATACTTGCTGGGTACCTCCGTAGTGTACTCATACTACACTTCTGCACATTTTTGTGCAGATCCAGGTATTTTCGAAGTCAGTTGATCATTAGCTAGCTATACGAATTTTTGCTGTGGAGACTCAAGGTAAACCTGTTGTTGCATTCGCAGGCTTCGAAGTCACATCTGATTTGTATTCACATTGTTTACTTTATTTTAAATAGTTGTATTTAGAAAATTGTAACAAACTTTGTAGAACTTATGACTTGTACTACTGGTTTTGAGAATTGTAAATTTTTAGAGATTTATATTTCAAAAAGTATTAGATATTATTTAATTATTGTTGTTATTAAGTAAATGTTATGCTTATCTAGTTCCTAAGACTAGGTGCCATCACGATACCCAATAGAGGGAAATTGGGGCATGACACTAAGAGATAGAATATGCCATGATAAACTTAAAGTTTTCGTTTTCCATTTTTAAATGAGTTATTTGAGAATTCAGACAAGCATATACTGAAGAACTAGAAGATTCTTCAAAAATTCTCTTGTGTTGTTTGTTCTCATAATAAATCGATTATACCAGCTAATGTTAGGACTAAGACCCCTTCGAAAATATATAAAAGGTGAATATGGGCTCATTCAACTATCATGTAAACCACTTATAGATGCATATTTGAGATGGTTACATGTGTATTTATTGTAAACCTGCAGTTTGGCATTTGAAATTGCTTTTGTCAATAAGGGCATAATTTTCAGATTATGAAATCAAGATAGTTAATCTTGATGATGTTGGCTTATATCCAAGTTAGTTTATCATTGAATACCTCCTATTAATGATTAAACTATTGCTTATGAGAACAAAACCTCATGTGTTGGTTTAAGATTTTCTAAATTGCATATAACAACACTTGTATGCATCAGACCAACAAAATGTGATAAGTCATCCCCTCACAATTGGTTTAGGATCAGAAACTAAATATTTTTACTATCTAATAACTTTTGATGTGTGGTATATGATTAATTTATCTACCACAATGCACAAAGATAGGTTTCCCAAAGAAGATTGGGGATATGTGTTAGTTTTTCTAACATTTGGGGGATGGAATAAACAGCTGGAAAATATGCTATATGAATCAAATTATCATTAATATGATCCTCACTTATAAGATAATTCAAGTAAAATTCCAGAAGCATTTGCTGATCCAAAATTAAATATCATATTTCAGCTGGAAATGCTCCTATTAAAATTAAAGCCCCTGAAGGATAAAGTTTACTGCATGCATGAAGCGTAGTAAACCGATCGGTTCCAAAGGTAACAATCCTTGAAAAATAATACGAGCAAATGATCAAAATGATCATAATGAGGAGGAAATGAGCTCTAGAAGAGCCCACGACATAACATTTCATGAAACTCCAGAAGAAGTTCAGGTACCTGAAAATAAAGAAAGTGATGAGATCTCAACAAGGTATGTCGCTTAGGAACCGATACAAAATGATCGTCGACGATATATTTGATACAATATAGTTCACAATATTATAAAAGAATACGAGGATCAGACTTGTAGTCCAAACACCTCAAGATAGCATGCCATCTAAATACAAGTCATAACCTATATGACTTATTTGATTAAGTCTATATGAAGATCCCTGAAGGATTTAAAATTTCTGCAGCATATAGTTCAAAGTATCGTGAAATGTACTCAATCAGATTACAAAGATTTTTGTACGGTTTAAATCAATCTGGGCCCATGTGATATAATCACCTCAGTCCATATTTGATGAAAGAAGGTTACATAAATGATGTTATTTGTCCATATACTTTTATAAAGAAAATGGCATCAGAATGTTTTATACTTGCTATTTATGTTGATGACATAAATCTTGTTGGAACTCGAAAATAGCTCCAAAAGGCAATTGAATATCTTAAGAAAGAATTTGAGATGAAAGATCTTAGAAAGACAAAATTTTATATTGGTCTGCAAATTGAACATTTAGCAGACGGGATCTTTATCCACCAATCTAGCTATACAGAGAGGGTCTTAAAATGCTTTTACATGGACAAAGCGCACCCATTGAGTACATCAATGGTTGTTCGATCACTTGAAGTGAAAAATATTTGTTCCGACGTCCAGAAGAGGATGAGGAACTCCTTGGTCCCGAAATACCTTATCTTCGTGCAATTGGTGCACTTATGTATCTTGCTAATGCTACAAAGTCTAACATAGCATTTTCTGTTAATTTACTAGCAAGATATAGCTCTTCTCCTACACAGAGACATTGGAACGGGATTAAGCATATATCATAATATTTAAAGGGAACACTTGATATGGGTTTATTTTATTCTAACAAAGGTAGTGCAGATCTTGTTGGTTATGCAGGTGCAGGATATTAATCTGATTCATATAAAGCTCTATCTCAAACTGGGTACGTGTTTATATGTGGAGGTACTGTCATATCATTGCGCTCCACAAAGCAATCTACTGTCATAATAACTATTCATGAAGCAAGTAGGGAATATGTATGGTTGAGATCAGTGATTCATTTTATTCAAGGAAAATATGATTTGGAATGTGATAAAATATCCAAAATTTTATACGAAGACAATGATGCATGCATAGCCCAATTAAAAGGGGAATTTATAAAAGGAGATAGAACGAAGCACATTTCACCAAAATTATTCTACACACATGATCTTCAGAAAAATGGTGACATTGATGTGCAATAAATCCGTTCAAGTGACAATTCGGCAGATTTATTCACTAAATCATTGCCAACTTCAACTTTTGAGAAGATGGTATACAAGATTGGAATACGGAGACTCAAAATGTGAAATAGGATTTTTATCAGGGGGAGTAAAATATGCGCTATACTCTTTTTTCCTTACTAAGGATTTTCCCACAGGGTTTTCCTTATAAGGTTTTTAATAAAACAACTAGTTATGCGTATTATTAAATATGTGTACTCTTTTTCCTTCACTAGTATTTTTTTCACGGGGTTTTTTCTAGTAAGGTTTTAATGAGGCACATTATTTTTTAATGAACATCCAAGGAGGAGTGTTATAAATATATTATATTATGGATGCTTATTTAGTACTCCGTTGTAAATAAGCTTCCTGAAGAAACTTATCTATATGAGACTCCACCGTAAATATGTTTATCTATTTAGTTCTTTATTGGAAATAAGTCTCCTGAAGAAGTTTATCCTTTCGGTACCCGTTATGGATAAACATCATCCCCGGTAGAAGATTATCTATATCTGGTACAATGAGCTTATCCTTTCAGTATCCCGTTATGGATAAATATCACACCCGGTAGAAGATTATTTATATCTGGTACAATAAGCTTATCCTTTCGGTACCCCGCTATGGATAAACATTACCCCCGGTAGAAGATTATCTATGTTTGGTACAATGAGCTTATCCTTTCGGTACCCCACTATGGATAAATATTACCCCCGGTAGAAGATTATCTATATCTGGTATAATGAGCTTATCCTTTCGGTACTCCGTTATGAATAAACATTACCCCCATTAGAAGATTATCTATATCTGGTATAATGAGCTTATCTTTTCGGTACTCCGTTATGGATAAACATTACCTCCGGTAGAAGATTATCTATATCTGGTACAGTAGCAGAAGCATCTTACACAACAGCTTGCAGAAGCAGCTTACACAGCAACTTGCTTTCTTCTATAAATAGAGGAGATTTCAATTTATTATGTACATAAGTTTGAAGTTTGAATAATATATCAATTTTTCTCTATACTTGTCTTTACTTTACAGTCTTTATTTTATAACAAATATTAATTGTTTATGAGAAATGATGTATGTGTACATCTTTTTCGATTCTTCATGTATTGGGAAAAAACAAAAATTGAATTTATGAGCGATTTCATGCAAATTTTGAATTTAGATGAACTTTGGGAGGGTAGGGTAAAAATGGCATTGAGTTCGTATAAATGACCCAGATACCCGTGAATTTACTGTGCTACCCCCATTTGGGCTCTTGCAAGTGATATTGCATGAAATGGAATTCATCTTTCCTTCAAAATATTTTCAAACGAGTGATCTGAATATTTTCAAACTAAAATTATTCTGGAGCCAAAAAATTCAACTTGAAAGTTACTTTATGTCATGACCCGAAATTTTCACATTCGGTCGTGATGGCGCCTAACATTTAACTTGCTAGGCAAGCCAACATTAGAATAATATTAGCTATTTTTAAATAATTTTAAATTAATTAATAATAAAGAAATAAATACGGAAATAAAGTCTGAAATAAAGTGAATAATCCATCATAATAGCGAAGTCTCATTACCATCCCAGAACTGGTGTCACAAGTGACGAACTACTAGAATAACATAAATAAAGGTCTGAATGAAAATAAAGTTGTCTGAAAGAAATACACAGCTATGATAAAGTGGAAGGGGACTTCAAAAATGCGAACGCCATACAGCTATACCTCAAGTCTCCTGCGAATAGCTGAATCTGAGCAAGTCTACTATGCGCTGCTAGGATCAACTCTGGTATCTGCACAAGGAGTGCATAGTGTAGTATGAGTACAACTGACCCCATGTACTCTGTAAGTGCTGAGCCTAACCTCGACGAAATAGTAATGAGGCTAAGGAAGGTCGCTTACATTAACCTGTACGCATTAATAATAATAATAATAATAATAATAATAATAATAATAATAATAATAATAATAATAATAATAATAATAATAATAATAATAACAGGAATAGAAGTAAGACCGATAAATCATATCAAAATGTGAAGTCAATTGAGCAGTCATAATCCCTCAATTTATTTCCGTTGCGGCGTGCAACCCGCTCCAATAATATAAACTTAAAATAAAATCCGTTGCGGCGTGTAACCCGATCCAATAATATAATCTTTCAATTAAATTCCATTGTGGCGTGCAACCCTCTCCAACAATATAAACTTAAAATAAAATTCGTTGCGGCGTGCAACCCGCTCCAACAATATAATTAAACAACTCTTAAATGTAAAAATACTCCAATAAATACCACATTTAATAAGAAATTATTATGCAACAAAGCAAACAATTATTATGATTTATTTAGGAAACAAGTAATGACAAGTAGCAATTAATTGTGAAAATTAAGGGTGAAATAGGTATTTTAATAATTAGTATGCTAAATGTCAAGTAGCAATTATAGCATGGATTCAAGGCATGATACTGAGCAAGGAATATGAAAAAAATAATTAATATAATAATTAATTCATGATTTAAAATGATTTATGATTTTTCAAGTAATTATGCAAATAATTAATTTGACGACATATAGGCACTCGTCACCTCGCCTATACATCATTACTATTACGCGGCGCCTTCCTGAAGTTCCTTGAAAGAGCGACGTAAGGCTAAGAAACCGATGTCAGTACAGTTGTTGGCCACCAATTGAGGTCCCCTCCGTACGCTAGACTAGATTGTTAGTGTCGTACGAAAAAATCAATATCGTGAGCAATTGAGCAGTGAAAATGAGCAATTGATGATGAAAGCTGATTGTATTGATGATGATGAAAGCTATTATAAAATTTTATGCGGTGTCGGGGGGGGGGGGGAAGAAGAAACCAGTACAGAGAAATGATTGATTGCTTCAATGTTTGAATGCTTTGGTCCCCCTTAATAATGCTTAAAACAAATAAACTAAAGTTACATGAGTTGACTTATGAAAGCTGTAGAAGCACACTGAAAATGAATGAAGTAAAACTACTCTATAATTACAATGAAAAGGACTTAGTCTTCAACAAGTGAGAAGTAAGTCCGATAGCAGCAACTTTGTCTTGAGCATCAGGTCTGCGCGTGCATTGCTGTCGGCGCGCGCGACACTATTTGGATATGCCTGCGGTTGGGCGCTGGCGCTTGGCATTGGATCTGCGCGCGCGACACTATCTGTGCGTGCGGCGCTGTTGGCAGCATGATGGCGTGTGTGCGCGGCATTGTCTGTGCGCGCGGCACTATTTGCATTTGCTAGCCACTGGGCACTGGCACTGATTATTGGTGGGGCGACAGAGGCACATGCGCGCTTGTCACTTGGCAGTGCCGAGACCACGGGGCCGACCGTGGCACTAGGCGTTGGGAGGCTTGCCAGGATTCCATGGAACATGTTCAAAGGGTCATGGGTCGATGATGGAAAGCAACCCATGACATTCTCTCCCACCTTGAGTTGGCGACGTCCTTGGAGCCTTACCTGCAGGATGATGATCGGCCAGGCTCTTATTGGCTGGGAGGTCTGTTCCCCTCGGTCTTGTGAGGTGGCTTTTTGAGTGACGCTCCATGTATTTCTGAAATGCTTGGAGGCGACTGACATGGAAGACCGGATGGAGTTTCCACCAGGCTAGTGTGTTCAGCTGGTATGTGGATTTTCCAATGCGTCTTTCAATGGAAAAAGGGTCCGATGTATGTTTGCAATAGGCGAGGGGCATGGGTCCTCTCTTTAAACAAGTTCCGCCTCGGGGTTCTTACCATCACTTTGTCTCCTGCTTGATGTTGGGCAAAGCGAAGGTTTTGTTCGGCATACCTCGTTGCCCTCTCTTGGGCTTTGACAAGAAAGCTCCGCACTATCTCTAAAGTTTGTTCCCATTCTTTCGAGAAACTGGAAACTCGACGCGATGTTGGCATGTTTGATGCATTCCCAGCCTATGGAAGTAGCGGTTGCTGTCCGGTAATAATTTCAAAGGCACTTTTGTTTGTAGGGGCGCATATTTGTGAATTGAAACACAGTTGAGCAGCATCCAGAAGCTTCACCCAATTCGTTTGTGATCCGGTTGCAAATTGGCGGAGATATTTCTCCAGCATGTCTTTGAACCGGTCTGTCTTGCCATCTGCTTGTTGATGGAAGTTTGAGTTATGACTCAATTTGGATCTGAGGCACCTGAAGAGATGGGTCCAAAATTTGCTAGTGAAGCATGAGTCGTAGTCACTAATGATGCCTTTGGGCATGCCCCAACAATTAACAATATGAGAGAAGAAGAGTCGAGTTGTATCTTCTGCCAATATGTTCTATGGGGCTGCTATGAAGGTAGCATACTTGGAAAACCGGTCTACTACCACCAAGATGGTTGCAAGATTTCCAACCTTGCGTAATCCTACGATAAAATTTAGGAAAATGCTTTCCCAAGGTCTCTGTGAGACACGTAGCGGCTCCAAGAGTCCCGCTTGTGCTGAGAGATGTGACTTGTCCTTTTGGAATGCTTGACAAGTCTTCACACACTGAGGGGCGCCATGAGTTGTTGGACGCCGATGATATGATGTTTGATTGATGATGTTGAGGGCAACCGGAACCGTAGGTTCAGGTCTTTTGATTCCCTTCTTTGACTGCATGGCCGAGATGTTTTCAGCAGCCATCCTTATGGGTATGCACGGTATGGTGCGGGGTTTGGCCCCGTTGTCTTCCATCATTAGGAGCATCTCGGCATATGGTACCAGGATGGTGTTGGATTGCCTGAGAAATTCCAATCCCACTATCAGTTCGAAGTCATGGATGATAGCTATGCGTAGGGTGAATATTCCCTTGTATGGTCCAAGCTTCATTGTCACTTCTTTGGCTATTCCACTCACTGGATGGTATGGAGAGTTGATCGCCTTGACATGACCCCTACGTTTTTGCATCGCTAGGCTGAGGCGCTGCACCTGAGTTGAGGTCAGGTAGTTGTGGGTAGCACCCGTGTCTATCAATGCCCGAATGGGTTTGCCGTTTACTTTTATGTCGACAAACATTAAGGTCCTCTTTTGTGTGGTGGGAGGCCTCACATCTGCCTTTTCTTTCCCTTTCTTGGCGATTGGGCATGCGTTTTTCTTGGGGTTACCAGCACTGGTTCCCGCCAAGGTATTAGGAATGGATCCAACAAAGGTGTTGAAAGCACCCACTTGCTCTGCGTCGTCTGGGTCGTCATGATCTGACCCATCTTCAACAGTCTGATGTTCATTGAACTATATATTTGGGCATTCATTGTTCCAATGTTCCCCACCGCAATGACAGCATTCTGAAGGGGGTTTTCTCACCTAATTGTTGTTGACTGATGCATCACTGTTGCTTCTTGAGGAAGGAGTCTTAGATTTGGATGCACCTCAAGCTCCTCCGTTTCTGTTAGGGCCACCGTTGCTAGGCTGGCTCCCGTTGTATCCCCCATGGATAGGTGATTGGGGCCTATCCTTCTAAGTTTCCATACGATAGTCCCCAAGGCATTCCGCAGCTTGAATGGCCTTGGGCAGGGTATCTACCCTTTGTCTTTGCAGCTCCATACGAGCCTGAGGTTTTAAACCTTCTATGAATACGAATAGTTTGTCTTTGTCCCCCATATCCTGTATGCTTAGCATGAGTGCGGAGAATTCTCGCACGTAATCTCGCACTGACCTTGTGTGACGGAGTTCACGCAGCTTTCTCCGTGCATTATATTCCACATTTTTGGGGAAGAACTGCAGGCGTATGGCTGCCTTCAGTTCTGCCCATGTCTGGAGAGTATCTTCATCGGCCCTGATGGCTTCGTATTTCACTCGCCACCAGAGTTTTGCATCACCTTGAAGATACATGGTAACAGTTGCTACCTTTTTGGCTTCTTCCAACTGTCCTACGGTATCGCAGTATTGTTCGATGTCGAAGATGAAATTTTCCACTTTTTTAGCGTCCCGAGCTTCGCTGTATGGCTTTGGCTCCAGAATTTTCAGCTTTCGTGGCATAGGGGCAATGTTCATGGCACCCCTGATTTGGTTTTTGCCTCCTTTGAGAAGGATTTGAAGGGCAGCATTGACAACATTGAGCTGGCCTGTCAAATTGTCTATGGTTTTCTGCATGGCAGTCAGTCTGTCTGCCTCTAGTTCCCGATGGGCTAAATCCCCGGCACACTCCTGTTGGAGGTCCTCGAATTGGCCATGAATTTCGACTGCCTCGACGGCTGTCGTTTGCCGGTATTCCTCAGAGTCGCAACTGATGTTTGCTATGTTAACTTCGACTTGCTACATTTTGCGGTCCAGGTCCTCCAACCTTTGCATTAGGCTGGTTTTTAGATCAGGCACCGTATCCACGATGGGCCGTAATACATCAACCTTCTCTTGAAGGGTCGCGATGCGATCCCCATAATTCATATATGATCAGAAAAATGGTGGGGATGGCAATATGTTCCTTCGTCCGATGTCGAGCCTAGGCTCTGATACCAACTGTTACGCGGTGCCTTCCTGAAGTTCCTTGGAAGGGCGACGTAAGGCTAAGCAATCGATGTCAGTGCGATTGCTTTCCGCCAACTGAGGTCCCCTCCGTACGCTAGACTAGATTGTCAGTGTCGTACGGGAAAACCAATGTCATGAGCAATTGATGATGAAAGTTGATTGTATTGATGATGATGAAAGCTATTACAAAATGCTATGCTGTGTCGGGGGGAGAGACACCAGTACAGAAAAATGATTGATTGCTTGAATGTTTGAATGCTTTGGTCCCCCTTAATAATGCTTAAAAATAATAAACCAAAGTTACATGAGTTGACCTATGAAAGCTGTAGAAGCACCTAAAAATGAATGAAGTAAAACTACTCTATAATTACAACGAAAAGGACTTAGTCTTCTACAAGGGAAAAGCAAGTCCGATGACAATAACTTTGTCTTGAGCATCAGAGTCTGCGCGTGTTGCTATCGGCGCGTGTGACACTATTTGGATCTACCTGCGATTGGGCGCGGGCGCTTGGCACTGGATTTGTGCCCGCGACACTGTCTGTGTGCGCGACGTTATTGGCAGCATGATGGTTTGTGCGCGCGGCATTGTCTGTGTGCGCGACACTATTTGCATTCGTTAGTCGCTGGGAATTGATTATCGGTGGGGCGACAGAGATACATGCGCGCTTGTCACTTGGCGCTACCGAGACCACGGGGCCGACCGTGGCGCTAGGCATTGGGAGGCTTGCCAGGATGCCATGGGACGCGTCCAAGGGGTCATGGGTCGATGATGGAAAGCAGCCCATGACAAGTAGCAATTATAGCATGGATTCAAGGCATGATATTGAGCAAGGAATATGAAAAAAATAATTAATATAATAATTAATTCATGATTTAAAATAATTTATGATTTTTCAAGTAATTATGCAAATAATTAATTTGACTACGTATAGGCACTCATCACCTCGCCTATACGTCATTACACATGAAATTCTCTTAACAAATAATTTAAGGGTTCTATTCCCTCAAGTCAAGGTTAACCACGACACTTACCTCGCTTCGCAACTAATTTCAAGATTCTAATACACCTTTGCCTCACGAATTCGTGTCTGAAAGCTTGAAATCTAATCATAAACAATTCAACATACTCAATACGAATTATAGGAACTAATTCCATATGAAATTATAAATTTTTCGGATTAAAATTCAAAATTTATTTTAAAATTTGACAGTGGGATCCACGTCTTGAATCCCGAGAGAACTCATAAAATCCGAACACTCATTACGATACGAGTTCAACCATACAAAAATTATCGAATTGCGACATCGGATTACCTTTCAAATTCTCAATTAAAGTCTTTGAAGATTTCTATCATTTTCAATCCAATCTCTACCCATTTGACCTCAACAAACTTCTCATAACCTTATTGGTATAACTCTCACATGCAAGAGTCATACTCACAATCATCCATCTTTACCTAAACTCGAAATTGAAGACTAGGAGTTAGAACCTTACCTCTTGGGTCAAGATCTTGTGATATTTTCTTGTTGGATTTCAAAGCTTGAACAAGATTTTTGATGAACAAAGCACTTGAGCTTCTTCCTCTCTCTAGAACACTCTCACTTCTCTCTACAATTATCAGATAATTGCCCCAAAATAAGCCCCAAAGCATATTTATCAAAATGTGGTCGGGTTATGAAATAGGAAAATGGACCCTCCGAACTTAGGTATGCGGTCGCACAATGGGTATGCGGGTCGCACAATGGAACACAAAATCGATGCCAAATACTGGGCTGCACTGGGCAGGTCTGCGACCCTTTTTGCGGTCGCATAATGAGTTTTCGATCGCATAATGATTTTGTGGTCGCACATCTGACCGAAGAATCATATTTTTACAGCCTTTGGTAATTTGGTCATAACTTTTTGTAGGAGGGTCAAAATGACGAACGGTTTGAAGCGTTAGAAATTGAACTCGAAGAACTTTCACTTGATAGGTTGAACATCACATAAATTCTTATATATATTTATATATACTTGTTCAAATTTGGGTCTTGTGCGTACTCATTTGAAACTTTAGTCTATTATGAAATTTTTCAACTTGACTTAGACTTAGGCCTCTCCTTAGACCCCACATCACTTATAATATATCTCGTACACTTATTACTATATCCAATTGATTACCATAATATTAATAGTTCTAAAATAAGAAGTAGAGTCCGCCCCCAAATACATAACATAACTTATCTCTTCTTTCATCCATTTCAATTTCCCAAATTTTTACTAACTCCCAAAATTTCCAAAACTTTCGCCAGAGTTTCCTTTGTAACTAGGTCTATCCACCTGCCAGAGAATCCCAGAAATCAATCCTAACAATACATACATAATCCAATCAATGTAACACAACATGAAAACAATACTAACAGTGGCATCATAAGCAATATATTACTAGAAAAGGAACGTCATTAACATCAACTATTCATGTGATACGTAATTCATAGCAGGTAAGCTCTCAATATCTTCACAGAATATATAAATGAACGTTTAAATTAAAGATGACATTTCCTCTCTTCTAATGCATAGACCACTGATCCATCTTTCCCTTTCAATCTTGATCTTTCGAGGAGTGCTTAATATCTCTCTCCGTTTTCTAGAGACAATGTTTTTCGGTTTACATAGTTAGTAAGGTACTTTCTCTTTTAATAAAGTAAAAGGGATTTCATTAAGGTACTTCCTCTATTTCTTTTTGGGTTAAAATTTGAATTTTTGATCAAATTTTGTTAATGAATCTTTCATACTAATAATTGATGCATAGTGTTAGTAAATGATTGCTTATCGGTCTTGCTTTTTTCCTGAGAGAACGTATGAATTGTTGGGTGAATGTTTAGGTTATGGTGATCACAATATTTGGTGCGTATTAGTTACTTAATTTCCTCTTCTTTTGAATAATTTCTTGCTAAGATTTTTACACGCATGCCATAAAAAATTTATACTCCCCTAGTTTTCACATGCACTTTGTATTTCCAATGAACTTTATCTTTTCTGCGCACATATGCTCACTTATTCAACTGAACAACAAAAAAAATATCTTTCTGAAGTGGAAGATAGGACTACGAAAACAAACTTGAACTAGAGCCTCCACGGCAGAAATTCATGGAATAGACGCATCAATATTTTTTAACTATTTATATAACTAAGGACAATCAGATTATATTAAAGGTGCTAATCGTCCCTATATTTTGACAAGAAAAGCAAATAATTTTCTAGTGTCCCTGTGGTATTTGATTATATGTCTGACTCATGATATTTGGAGATAACTTATGGTGCTATCGATAGTGTCAGTTTTAATACTTTTATGTAGTTGTGCGCTTATTCATAAGAATGACTTGATGCGGGTTACAAAGGCATCTTGTAGTGGTGGTGATCAATCAATAAAAACTTTTGGTTATGCGACCTTTTCCCTTTGTTGTCACATGAAATCCATTACTGATTTTGTAACGTTTTTTGTTACGCCCCATATTTTCGTACGTAAAAGTACATCGTAAGTCAGTTAATGTAAGCTCGAAAATGAGATCATCTTTGAAAGTACATAAAGTAAGTTAATCATATTAAGTTGGAGGTAACAAATATTAAAGATCAAGAACTCCAAGTTCTAAGAGGGTTGGAAGGTTTAGAAGCTAAAGGAATCGAAGAAAATAAGTTTCGTTGAAAATCGGCAAGTTGAGAATATTATAACCCTTACTTTTGGGGTGATACTAAGGTGCATGACATGATAAGAAGGTGATGTTATGAGGTATTTTAGTCATATTATAGTCGTGTGTTATGTTTTGAAGTCAAACAAGTAATGAAACAAAAGTCGACAAAGTTGTCGCAAGTTACGTTCATAATTTTATTTATATTTTAGGTATACTATTACTGAACTTTTCTCTCAATGTACTTAGAATTAAGGGGTTATCTACCCACCAAATTGAAGATCTACGAGTCTAATTTTCAACGCATTAAACCGTTTGTCAATACGTTATCGGAGTAGAGAGATATTCGTATTTTTGCGAGACTGCGCAAGTAGCTCCCTTTGGGACCCACAAGGTCGGTCGAAAATTATCTTGCTATATAAAGTTGTGGACTTCGTTTCTAAGTCTTATTTCGACCCAGATCAGACCTCAGAACTCTTTCTAGACATCATATACACATCCCTAGGGTTTTGAAGTAATTCTGTGATCCACAACTCAAAATCAAGAGGCGAACACATTAATGCGATCCTTACGACATAGGTAAGACTTTGTCGTCCTCCTTTATCCTTATATCTCGAGGTTTCGAAAGAGATTCGTGGCTAAGGAAGATTTTCACCTCTGTAGTTTAGTTATACAAGCATAAGTAAGGGTGTGGATCAAAGGGAACAAGGTTTGGAAGCAAGAACACAAGAAGTATGTAGGGTTTTCGTTTCGTTTTCGGCATGATTTTGTTTAGCTATATTCTAGCCTTTCTTCTTGATCTTTTAAGAGTTGTTCAAGGAAACTTTCAGCATGTATTGTATCCTTGTATAGTATTCAATTCCATATGTAAAGTATGGCAAACACTAGTTTAGGTTAGAACTTAAAAACACAACAAAAACAAAAAGGGTGAATTGTCCATTTCGCCTATGCCATCCGGACTTCCGTTTGTTCCGTTCCATTGATGTTTTTATGTATACCTAATCCCTATATTATCCTAATAGATTCATTTAAGATTATACAAGATTAATTATTATGTGTTGATGCTTAGATTATTCCTAAATCATATTTAGACTTTCATGTCACAAGTTAGCCACTATGACTCGACATTACATTCATAATACCGTTTTGTTGATCGTTTGACACTATTGTGGATAACTGGATCTCCTATAGTTGATGTTATCATCTTGGCCGGATATCCATTCCCGTGTATATTATGGTGCTTGCTGTTGTTTTTGGGTATCATTAAGTTCTAGGGAAAACTCTGCCAAAAATTTGGGAAATCACCATACGGAGCTATCGGAAACATCAAAACTCTATTCGAGAGTCATTTATACATAAGTCAGCATTCGGTCAACTCTCTCACCTTAGGCTTCCAACCTTGGGACTAAGTGTCCCAATTCATTTCGAAATATTTCCGGAACCAAGACAACCACCCTGGCAAGTCAGATAGCAACAAACAAACATAAGATAGGCAATAAATGGGGAAACAGGGCTACAATACTCAAAATGACCGGCTGGATCATTATATTCTCCGTCTCTTAAACAAACGTTCGTCCTCGAACGGGTCTAGAATCATACCTGGAGCCTAAAATAGGTATGGATAGCTACTCCGCATTTCCCGCTCGGTCTCCCAAGTAGTCTCCTTTACCGGCTTACCTCTTCTCTGTACTTTCACAGAAGCTATATTCTTTGATCTCAACTTTCGAACCTGCCGATCTAAAATGGCCACCGGCTCCATATCATAAGTCAAATCCCCATATAACTGAACGCTGCTGAAGTCCAAAACATGAGACGGATCACTGAAATACATCCGGAGCATGGAAACATGAAACACTGGGTGAACACTCGATAGACTAGGTAGCAATGCAAGCTTGTAAGCCACCTCTCCAATCTTCTCAAGCACCTCAAAAGGGCCAATATACCGAGGGATCAACTTGCCCTTCTTACCGAACCTCATATCACCCTTCATGGGTAAAACACTGAGCAATTCCTTCTCTCTCACCATGAAGGCAACATTACGAACCTTCCGATCGGCGTAAATCTTCTATCTAGACTATGCCGTGCGAAGCCGATCTTGAATCAACTTAACCATTTCCAAAGCATCCTGAACCAAGTTAGTACCCAATAGCCAAGCATCACCAGACTCAAACCAACCAACCGTAGACCAACACCGCCTCTCATACAAGGCCTCATACAAATCCATCTGAATACTCGATTAGTAGTTATTGTTGTAGACAAACTCTGCAAGCAGTGGAAATTGATCCCAGTAACCCCCAAAATCCATGACACAAGCGCGTAGAATATCCTCCAATATTTGAATGGTGTGCTTGGTCCATCCGTCTGAGGGTGGAATGTTGTACTCAACTCAACCCGTGTGCCTAACACTCGCTGTATGACTCTCCAAAACTGCGATGTAAACTGTGTGCCCCAATCTGAAATGATGGACACCGGCATACCGTGAAGGCGAACAATCTCGTGGTATCGATCTCAGCCAGCCGCTCCAAAGAATAGGTAGTCCCAACTAGAAAGAAGTGCGCAGACTTAGTCAACCGGTTCACAATAAACCAAATAGCATCAAATTTCTTCAAATTCCATGTGAGCCCAACTAGGAAGTCCATGGTGATACGCTCCCATTTTCACTTAGGAATCTCAAGCCTCTGAAGCAAATCGCCAGGCCTCTGAAGCTCGTACTTTACCTGCTGACAATTCAAGCACCGAGACACAAAATCCACTATATCTTTCTTCATTCTCCTCCACCAATAGTGCTGCCTCAAGTCCTGATACATCTTTGCGGTACCCGTATGAATGGAATACCGCGAACTGTGGGCCTCTTCAAGAATCAACTCACGTAACCCATCCACATTGGGCACACAAATCCGACCCTGCATCTGTAACACCCCACAATCTCCAATAGAAACCTCCTTGGCATAATTATGTTGAACCGTGTCCTTAAGAACAAGCAAATGGAGGTCGTCATAATGACGCTCTCTGATGCGATCATATAAAGAAGACCGAGAAACTACGCAAGCTAGAACCCGACTAGGCTCCGAAACATTAATCTCATGAACTGATTGGCCAGGGCCTGAACATCTGATGCAAGCGGTCTCTCATCAACATGAATACATGCAACCATACTCACTGCCTTTCTACTCAAGGTATCGGCCACTACATTGTCTTTCCCGGTATTATACAAAATGGTAATATCATAGTATTTTAATAGATCCAACAATCTCCGCTTCATCAAAGTTGGATCATTTTACTTGAACAAGTGCTGAAGACTCTGATGATCTGTGCCTCACAAGATACACCATAGAGATAATGCCTCCAAATCTTCAATGCATGAACGATGGCTGCCAACTCTAAATCATGAATGGGGTAGTTCTTTTCATGAGGCTTCAACTGGCATGAAGCATAAGCAATCACTCTACCCTCTTGCATTAAGACACACCCAATACCAATCCGAGAAGCATCATAATACACTGTATAAGAACCCGATGTTGAAGGCAAAACTAGAACTGAAGTTGTGGTCAAGGCAGTCTTGAGCTTTTGAAAGCTCTCCTCACACTCCTTAGATCAGCTGAATGGGGCACCCTTCTGGCTCAACCTAGTCAAAGGCACTGCAATGGACGAAAAAACCTCCATGAAGAGGCGATAATATCTGTCCAAGCCAAGAAAACTCTGAATCTCATTAGCTGAAGACGGTTTGGGCCAACTCTGAGCCGCCTCAATCTTCTTTGGATCCACCTTGATCCCCTCAGTGGACACCACGTGCCCCAAGTACGCAACCGAATTGAGCTAAAACTCACACTTGTTGAATTTAGCATAAATTTCTCCTCCTTCAACGTCTGTAGTACAATCCTTAGATATTATGCATGCTCTTCCTGGCTACGTGAGTACACCAGGATATCATCAATAAATATTATGAAAAATGAATCAAGATATGGTTGGAATACAATGTTCATCAGATGCATGAATGCTGCTATGGCATTGGTCATCCCAAAAGACATCACAAGGAACTCGTAGTGACCATAGCGGGTTCTGAATGCTGTCTTCAGAAAATCAGAGTCTCGAATCTTCAACTAGTGATACCTAGACCTCAAATAAATCTTAGAGAACACTCTAGCTCCCTTAAGTTGATCAAATAAGTCATTAATGTGTGGCAAAAGATTCTTGTTCTTAATTGTAACTTTGTTCAACTATCTATAGTCAATGCACATCCGTATAGTACCATCATTCTTCTTCACAAATAGAACCGGTGCACCCCAAGGCGACACACTAGGCCAATGAACCCCTTATCAAGAAGCTCCTGAAGCTGCTCTTTCAATTCCTTCAACTCTGATGGTGCCATACAATATGGAGGAATAGAAATGGGCTGAGTGCCCAGCACCAAGTCAATACCAAAATCAATGTTCCTGTTGGGCGACATGCCCGGCAGGTCTGCAGGAAACACATCCGGAAAGTCTCGCACTATCAGAACAGAATCAATGGTAGGAGTAACAGCATCAACATCCCTTACAAAAGCCAAATATGACAAACACCCCTTCCCAACCATCTGTTAGTCCAGAGAACCTCTCCACTCGATCCTAGGTGACCCAGGCATTGCCAATGTCACGGTCTTAGCGTGACAATCCAGAATAGAATGACATGGGGACAACCAATCCATGTCTAGAATCTCATAAAAATCAACCAAACTAAGCAATATGAGATCAACTCTCATCTCTAATCCCCCAACGGTCACCACACATGACCAATACATATGGTCCACAATAATAGAATCGCCCACCGGCGTAGATACATGAATAGGCAAAACTAAGGACCCATGGGGCATATCCAAATAACGAGCAAAATATGATGATAGATATGAATAAGTGGAACCAGGGTCAAATAATATGGAAGCATCCCTGTGGCACACTGAAACACGGTCTTTGGCCTTGCAGGAAAAGCATAGCATCGAGCCTGACCGCCAACTGATCGGCCTCCCCCTCTAGGGTGACCTTTAGCTGCCTGAGCCTCACCCCTGGCTGGCTGAGCAGGTGGTGAAGTAACTGGTGCGGAAGTCATAACCTGACCCCTCTACTAAGATGGACCTCCAAAACAATGGGGACACTGCCTCCACACATGTCTAAATGCCCCGCACTTGAAGCAACTCCGATCCGCCAATGGTGGTGACGATTGAATCGGACCCCGAGAACCAGAATAACTGCTAGAAGGACATAGTACCGATGAACCTTGAAATTATGGAGCACGAGATAAACTCTAAAATGGGAAGGCACTGAGAGATGACTTACCCGGATGAGCATTGTATGAACCATGGCTAGCTGATGCACCATGATAAATCGGACGAGCCATCTGAGAGGGCCTGTAAGGGCGACCCCTACTGTGGTGGGACTGTCCTATAGAAGAAACACCACTAAAACCACTCGAACCACAAGGCCTCTTGGCCTCCCTCTCCTCGCGCTCCTGGCTGCGAACCTGCTCTAGATGCCTAGCAATATCAACCACCTCGTTGAACCTAACACCTAATGCAATCTTCCAAGTCATGATGAAGCATAGTCCATAGTTGAGGCCATCAATGAACCTCCTAATCTTCTCTCTCTCTGTGGAAACCAACCAAATCGCGTGACGATCCAACTCTGAAAATCTTATACTGGGTCACTGACATACCCTCCTGGCATAGCTGCTCAAACTACCTACGCAACTCCTCCCTGTGGGTCTGTGGAACAAACTTCTCTAAGAAGAGAACTGAGAACTCATGCCACGTAAATGGTGCAGCGCCGGCTGACCTGCTCAACTTATAGGCCTCCCACCATCTGAAGGTTGTCCCCGATAGTTGAAAAGTAGTAAATGAGACTCCACTGGTCTCCAGAATACCCGTTGTGCGAAGGATACGCTGGCACCTATCAAAGAAATCCTAAGCATCCTTTCACTCAGCCCCACTGAATGTTGGAGGCCTTAGCGTCCCAAGCTGCTCTAGCCTTTTCTGCTCCTCATCACTCATAGGTGGACTCACCTGGGCCTGAGCAACTGTAACCGACTGGACTGGCGGTGTCTGAAGTCCCTGAACCACCTGCTTTGGAGTATGGGCGGCGGGAGTCTGAGCACCTCCCACGGCATAAGAAGTGGCTGGTGCGACCTGAATTTAAATCGCTTGAGCAAGGCTAGTGCATACAGTCAATATCTGGGCCAAAGCCTCTTGAAGGCCTGGAATCACAATGGGCACAGCTAGTGCTTGAGCTGGTCCCACCGGCTCAACCATATTTGGTATCTACTCCTGAGCTGGAGCAACTGATGGCTCCACATGTGCTACTCTAGCTGCTGTACGAGTTGCACCTCGGCCTCTATCGCGGCCCCAGCCTCTCATGACCGTAGCTGGTGGTACTGGTGGCCGTCCAGCTAATCCGGTAGTTCGTGTCCTTACCATCTGTTAGAGAATAGAATAATAGAAGTTTTATTTTTCGGAATCAACAAATACTTTTGGTAGAATACAAGAAATCTGAAGTTTTCTGGATTCAACAAACCTGCTCATGAGACCTAAGTAACCTAGGCTCTGATACCAACTTGTGAGGACCCAAATCTCAACATATCATGATGGCACTTATCACATTATTAGGCAAGCCGAGAAATACAAAATAGCGACAAAATTTAAATTAAAAGCATGATGTAATAAGTTCAATAGTGAAAATTTTCATAAACAACCGATAAGTACAACTGCGACTCAACTACAAAATCACCAAAATCCGAGTGTCACCAAGTACATGAGCTACTAAGTGTCAATATAGTTTAAATCTCTAATATAATTGTCTGAAAGATAGAACAATACATAATAAAACTGAAAAGAAGGAGAGTCGAGGTCTGTGAGCGTCAAAGTAGCTACTTCAATAGTCTCCTAGCAGATACTTCTCCGAGTCTAGCAACCACCGGGTTCAGATGTACCTGGATCTGCACAAGAAGTACAGAGTATAGTATGAGTACAACTGACCCAATGTACTCAATAAGTAACAGGACTAACCTCATGTTGAAAGTAGTGACGAGCTCAAAAAGGCACAGTCCAAATCCAGATAATAACAGTACATATATAATTAGGGAAATGACAGTATAAACTTAGAGAAATCCTATGATCAATTCGTACACAGTATAGAAATGTAAACATACTCTCAAATTCAATAATTTAAACTCAATACTGATCAAATATACCAAGTATAGCCAGCATGAGGAATGTTATTGGGTACTGATTTGGTTCAAGATGCTTTGGAGAAGGTTAAATTGATTCGGGAGCGGTTTCGCACGACGCAGTCTAGACAGAAGAGTTATGCCGACCGGAAGGTCTGTGATGTTGCTTACATGGTTGGGGAAAAGGTTCTGCTCAAGATTTCACCCATGGAAGGTGTGTTGAGGTTGAGCAAGAAGGGAAATTTGAGCCCTCGGTATATTGGGCCTTTTGAAAAAGTTAAGAATATTAGAGAGGTAGCTTATGAACTTGCGTTGCTGCCTAGTCTATCGGGTGTTCATCCAATGTTTCATGTATCGATGCTCTAAAAGTATGTGGTGGATCCATCTCATGTTTTGGATTTCAGCACAATGCAATTGGATGGTAATTTGACTTATGATGTGGAGCCGGTGGCCATTTTAGACCAACATGTCCGAAAGTTGAGATCAAAGAACATAGCTTTATGAAAGTGCAATGGAGAGGTCAGCCAGCCAGAGAAGCTACTTGGAAGACTGAGCGGGAGATGCAGAGCAAATATCAACACCAATTTGAGATTCCGGGTATAACTATAAACCCGTTCGAGGATGAACGTTTGTTTAAGAAGGGGAGAATGTAACGTCCTGGCCGGTCATTTTGAGTATTACAACCCCGTTCCACTATTTACTGCTCAACTTATGCTTTACAGTTGTTATGTGACTTACTGGGGTGATTTTATTCGGGTCCGGTGAGGTTTTGGAATGAATTGGAACACTTAGTTTCAAGGTTTAAAGCTTAAGTTAAAATAGTGACCGGATGTCGACTTATGTGTAAATGACCCCATAATAGAGTTTTGATGATTCCAATTACTCCATATGGTGATTTTGGACTTAGGAGTGTGTCTGGAAAATTATTTGGAAGCCATAGCTAAATTTGGCTTGAAATGGTGAAAATAGAAATTTAAGTTTGGAAGTTTGACCGGGGAGTTGACTTTTTGATATCGAGGCCGGAATTCGATTCTGGAAATTTGAATAGGTCCGTCATGTCATTTATAACTTGTGTACAAAATTTGAGGTCAATCGGACTTGATTTGATAGGTTTCGGCATCGAATGTAGAAGTTGAAAGTTCTTAGTTTCATTAAGTTTCAATTGGGGTATGATTCGTGGTTTTAAGATTGTTTGATCTGATTTGAGGTTTCGACTAAGTTCGTATGATGTTTTAGCAGTTGTTGGTGTATTTGGTTGAGGTTCTGGGGGCGTCGGGTGAGTTTCGGATGGTTAACAGATAATCTTTTAGAATTGGAGTGTTGCTGGAAATTGTTTGATATCTGTATCTGGTTTCCTTCTGTGCGATCGCGTGAGAAGGTCTACGATCGCGTAGGATTATCTGGGGCAGTGGAGAAATTGTTCTTCACGATCACGTGAAGAGGAATGCGATCATGTGGATCTGGGATTTTGTGATTCGCGAACGCGTGGCTAGAATCTCGTTTGCGTAGAGGAAATGGAGCAAAAGTGGAGGTCACGCGTTTGTGCTTCACGATCGCATGGACAAGTCCATGATCATGCAGGTCTTTGAAGTTGAGCTTCATGATCGTGTGGATACGTCCGCGATCGCGTAAGGTTAAAACTGGTCAGGGGCAAACTGTGCTTCGCGATCGCGTGAGATTGTCTGCGATTGCGTAGAGCAAATGTCTGGGCAGAGAGCCATTTTTTACGAATTGGAGCTCGGAAAGAGGTGATTTGCGGGAGAGTTTCAAGGAAAACAATGGGGTAAGTGTTCTTAACTCAATATCTGTCAACTTACCCAAATCCATGGTTGTCTTTAACATTTAATCGGTGATTTAAGTTGGAAAATTGTGAAAACGCTCTTGGTTTAATTTGAAGATTTGAGGGTCGAGTTGATATCGGAATTTAGTAAAATTTATATGCTCCACTTAGATTGGAGGTAGCTTCTCCACCTTTTCTCTTCTTTGGGGGAGGTGCGGAGGTCGCCTTTGCTTTAGTCGGAGTAGTGGAAGTAGTCTTTCCTTTGCCTGTATCTTTTCTCGGAGGCATCTTCATTCCTACACAAGTAATCATTAATCAGTTAAAACTATATTACACATTACACACCTAGTCTTGCCCAACTTTTCGAGGTTACTCAGACTTCACCTCGTATTTTCTTACATTAGATTCAAACAACAACACATGGGCTACCCTTGAGCCACCCCACACTTAAGATATTAACGTAGTGCCTTACTATACAACACTAGTCTATTAATCCCGGAGACTCGGGCTCCAATGGGGACAAGGAGAGGCATTATAGCAAACGCTTAGCATGCAACTAGTGCCATGGGAGTGCTTCTATGGGTGAGGGATTGCCTCACCCTCCCAAATCGGCTTGGGAGTTCCGTACTACCACATGTTCATACAATCGCAGCACCATTCCTATGGGGTTCTTGGGGTTGGGACACACAAACACAATACTACAATGAAGAACAACCACCAAATTTTGTGTGTAATTGCATACATTTACCCAACTCGAAATTGCAAGGGAAAGAGAGAAGAATCATACCTTAGAAGCTTTTGAGGGGAAAGAGTTGCCTGAAAATTGCTGGTGAGACAAGGGGAGATTTGTGCAGTATTGTGCAGTGGTGAGAGCAAAATTGTTGAAGGGTGAAGGGTGAAGGGCGTTTGAGATTTTATTTTCTTTTGCTGTGTGTTTGGTCTAAGTTAGGTTAGGGTTTTTTTGTATTTTGTTCAGTGTTTTGGGCGTGTAAGTGAGGAGGTTTGAATAAAATAAGGGGATAAAAATTAAAAGAGGCCGAAAAACCTTACCTGGCATCTCTTGGTGCATAATCTCGCGTAATACCTCGCCTCGCCAGCTCAAACACGAGCCTGGAGGCTTGCTGCGCAAGGCCTGACGCGCGAACTCTGGAGATGCGAGCCTCAGCGCCTGGTTCACCTGGCTTCACCTCTGGCGGTGCGAGCTCAAATGCCAGCTCTACCTGGCCTTACCCCTCGCGACACGAGCTACGATGCCTGGTTTCCTTCATGTGACGCTTAAAGCTCTACTCGTCTCGCCCAAAATCACCTGCAAACTTGTTAGTACCTAAAAACGAAAAGAAAAATTCTAACTACACTAAAAATCAACTACGAATTGGGTTACCTCCCAACGAGCGCCTCAGTTAATGTCACGGCACGACGAATACAACATTACAACATTACAATGGATTGCCTCCCATGAAACGACTTATTTATTGAGCAAATGAGTCACCGACACTACTTTCGCATCTTCCATGCCCAAATAATATTTTAACTTGTTCCCATTGACCCTAAATGTGCGAGTGTCATTTGCTGCAGCAATCTCTACGGCTCCGGTCGCGTGAATCTCTACCACACTAAATGGTCCTGACCATCTTGACTTTAATTTACCCGAAAATAACCTCAATCTTGAATTGTATAGCAATACCATATCTCCGGGTTTAAAACTCCGCTCAAGAATATTTTTATCATGCATCATTTTCATTCTCTCCTTGTATAATCTTGTGCTCTCAAAAGCGTGGTAACGAAACTCATCAAGCTCGTGCAACTCTGTGACTCTACTTGTACCCTCAGCTTCGATATCAAGATGAAGCTACCTCAATGCCCACAAAGATCTATGCTCCAACTCCACTGGTAAGTGACACGCCTTCCCAAATACCAATTTATATGGCGACATGCCAATCGGAGTTTTGAAAGCGGTACGATAGGCCCAGAGTGCATCATCTAGATTTTTTGCCCAATCCGTTCTTGTAGCATTCACAGTCTTTGTTAAAATGCTCTTTATCTCTCTGTTCGAAACTTCCATTTGCCCACTCGTTTGTGGATGGTATGGGGTGGCGACCTTGTGGTGTACATCATACTTTTCTAACAACTTTGCGAAGGCTCGATTACAGAAGTGAGTGCCTCTGTCACTGATTATTGCCCTTGGAGTGCCAAATCAGGTGAATATATTCTTCCTCAAAAAACCAATTACCCCATTTGCATCATTTGTAGGGAGCACTGCAGCCTCCACCCATTTAGACACGTAGTCCACAGCTACGAGTATGTACTTATTTCCATATGAGCTGACGAAAGGCCCCATGAAATCGATTCCACATACATCAAACACTTCTACCTCCTGAATTGGGTTCATAGGCATCTCACATTGGCGGTAAATATTCCCGGTTTGTTGGTATTCATTACAACCTTTCACCCATAAGTGTGCATCTTTGAACAATGTCGGCCAGTAGAAGCCCGACTCCAAGACTTTCGCATCTGTCCTTACTCCCCCGAAATGGCCACCATATGGTGATGCGTGACATGCCTGCAAAATAGAAGATTGGTCTATCTTGGGGATACACCTCCGGATCATGTTATCAACACAAATCCTAAACAGATAAGGCTCATCCCAATAATACATGCGACAGTCGCGAAAGACCTTTTTCTTTTGAACAGAAGAAAGGTCATATGGGACGATACCGCTTGCCAGGTAGTTTGCAATGTCTACATACCACGGAGCTACCTCAAGACTCGTGGCTAGTAGGTGTTCATTCGGGAAGATCACCACAATCTCTTCCACGTCAACCTTTTTCTCGGCTCCTTCCAGCCTGGACAAGTGATCGGCCACTTATTTCTCCATTCCCTTTCGGTCACGGATTTCACAGTCAAATTCTTGCAGTAGTAGCTCCCATCGAATCAGGCGCGGCTTTGAATCCTTCTTATCAATTAATTACCTGAGAGCAGGATGGTCAGTATAAACAATTACCTTAGAGACTATCAGGTATGACCTGAATTTGTAAAATGCGAACACCACTACTAACATCTCCTTCTCGGTCACCATGTAATTTAGTTGGGCACCACTCACAGTTCTACTAGCGTAGCATATTGGATACATGACTTTGTCTTTGTGTTGTCCAAGCACTGCTCCCACAGCATAGTCACTTGCGTCACACATCAGCTCAAACAGTTGCTCCCAGCCAGGTGCAACTATGATGGGTGTTGTCACCATCCTCTTCTTCAATTCCTCAAAAGCTACCCTGCAATCATCAGAAAACACAAAAGGGTGATCTTTTTCAAGCAATTTACATAAGGGGTTAGCAATTTTGGAAAAATCTTTTATAAATCTTCTATAGAAGCCGGCATGGCCCATGAAACTTCTTATTGCTTTGACGGACGTGGGTGGTGGAAGCTTTTCGATCACATCAACCTTGGCATGATCTACCTCAATGCCCTTTCTCGACACTAGGTGCCCCAAGACTATACCTTCCTATACTATGAAATGGCATTTTTCCTAGTTGAGTACCAGATTTGTCTCGACACATCTTTTCAGCACTCTTTTCAAATTCCTTAGACAATCATCGAATGAGTCTCCCACCACCGAGAAATCATCCATAAAGACCTCCATGATGTCCTCAACCATATCAGTGAAGATGGCCATCATGCACCTTTGAAATATGGCGGGTGCATTGCATAGGCCGAACAGCATCCTCCAAAAGGCGTAGACGCCATATGGACAGGTGAATGATGTTTTCTCTCTATCTTCCGGGGCAATAGAGATTTGATTATACCCCGAGTATATATCTAGAAAGCAAAAGTGGGACTTCCCTGCCAATCTATCTAGCATTTGATCAATGAACGGCAAGGGAAAATGGTCTTTTCGGGTGGCCTTGTTCAATCTTCTGTAGTCCATACAAATTTGCCATCCCGTGACTGTTCTTGTTGATATCAACTCATTGTTCTCGTTTTGCACTATAGTCATCCCACCTTTTTTAGGCACACATTGGACTGGGCTGATCCAGTTGTTGTCGGAGATGGGAAAAATGATTCCCGCATCTAACCACTTTATCACTTTCTTTTTCACAACTTCCTTCATGTTGGGGTTCAGCCTTCTTTGATGTTCTCTGGAAGGTTTTTGACCATCTTCCAGTAGAATCTTATGCATACAGAAGGTCGGGCCGATAGCCTTAATGTCTGCAATGGTCCAACCAATTGCAGTTTTGCACTCACTCAATACCTGCAAAAGTTGTTCTTTCTGCACATCTAACAAACCAGATGAGATAATAATAGGTAAAGTTCAGTTAGGTCCCAAGAAAGCATACCTGAGGTGAGGTGGTAACGGCTTCAGCTCCAACTATGGTGGCTCTTCTATCGATGGCTTAGTTGGAGGAATTTTTCTTTCTTCTAAGTGTAAAGGCTCAAATTCGAGCTCTCTTTTCCAAAACCCTTGGCCTTCAAGAGCCAGCACCCATTCCGCCAAATCCTCTCCATTTACTTCATCTAAGTTCATGAGACAAGCTGCTAGAGGGTCTTTAGCATTCAAGGTTTCATCTTCCTCCTCCAAAATTACATCCACTGCTTCTATTAGAGAGCAGTTAGCAAATTCACTTGGTCGCCGCATAGATTTCTTCATGTTGAATATTATTTCTTCATCATTTAGTCTCCTTTTGAGCTCTTCAGTCTCACAGTCGATTAAAGCTCTACCAGTGACCAAGAATGGTCTTCCCAAAATTATGTGAATCTCCTCGTCAACCCGACAGTCTAGAATGACAAAATCTTCTAGGAGCACAAACTTCCCAACCTGTACTAATACATCATCAAGGATACCAAAAGGCCTCTTCACTGTCCGATCGACAAGCTGCAGTAACATAGAGGTGGGTCTAGCTCTTCCAATGCCTAAACGTTTGTAGATAGCCAAGGGCATTAAGTTTATGCTTGCCCCCAAATCACAAAGTGCTTTAGCAAATGCATAGTTTCCTATTGTGCATGGGATTGTGAAACTCCCTAGATTTGATAACTTCTCAGCTATCGGTCTCATCACAACAGCACTACATGTCTGAGTCAGTGTAACTGTTGCCAAGTCTTGAAAGTCGAACTTACGAGACATCAAGTCTTTCATCATTTTTGCATAACCAGGTATTTCTTTTAAGGTGTAAATCAATGGAATGTTAACCTGAATTTGTTTCAACATCTTCAAGAATTTCTTATACTGCTCATCTTTTTGATATTTGGCCAATCTCTAGGGTAAGGATGCTGGAGGTCGCTTCTTTCCTGTGATTTGAGTTTTATCTTGCTCATGCACTGCTTCTACTGACGTTTCTTGTGCTACCTCAGTCTCCTTCGCAACCTCTTTTTCTTTGCTTGTGCTGTCTTGTGCATGTTGTACCGTCACCTCTGTCAACCCTGTTGAATCATCTATCTCAATGGGTATTGGCACAAGTGTTTCAGTAGGTTGGCTTTCGCGAGCCATCTCTTGCTCCAAATCTAGGTCTCTACCATTTCGTAGACTCAGTGTCATAAGCTGTTTCGGGTCCTGTTCTTTTGGATTAACTTGTGTGTCTGGAAGTAACGTCCCTTGGGGACGATTGTTTAGAGCCATAAAAATCTGTCCTAATTGAATCTCAATACCCTTTATCGCTGATTCATGTGAGTCTACTTTCTGTTGCATTTTTCCCGTGGACCCAATCAGTTGTTGCATCATTCTGTTGTTGTTGTCCAGCATTCCCTTAAGTTCAGTTAAATCATCATCTTGTCTCATTATTTGTTGTTGTTGAGGTTGTTGATAAGACAGCTACTGATTTTGTTGGTTGTAACCCTATTGCCTTTGGTAAGGCACNAACTTTGGTGGCTCTTCTATCGATGGCTTAGTTGGAGGAATTTTTCTTTCTTCTAAGTGTAAAGGCTCAAATTCGAGCTCTCTTTTCCAAAACCCTTGGCCTTCAAGAGCCAGCACCCATTCCGCCAAATCCTCTCCATTTACTTCATCTAAGTTCATGAGACAAGCTGCTAGAGGGTCTTTAGCATTCAAGGTTTCATCTTCCTCCTCCAAAATTACATCCACTGCTTCTATTAGAGAGCAGTTAGCAAATTCACTTGGTCGCCGCATAGATTTCTTCATGTTGAATATTATTTCTTCATCATTTAGTCTCCTTTTGAGCTCTTCAGTCTCACAGTCGATTAAAGCTCTACCAGTGACCAAGAATGGTCTTCCCAAAATTATGTGAATCTCCTCGTCAACCCGACAGTCTAGAATGACAAAATCTTCTAGGAGCACAAACTTCCCAACCTGTACTAATACATCATCAAGGATACCAAAAGGCCTCTTCACTGTCCGATCGACAAGCTGCAGTAACATAGAGGTGGGTCTAGCTCTTCCAATGCCTAAACGTTTGTAGATAGCCAAGGGCATTAAGTTTATGCTTGCCCCCAAATCACAAAGTGCTTTAGCAAATGCATAGTTTCCTATTGTGCATGGGATTGTGAAACTCCCTAGATTTGATAACTTCTCAGCTATCGGTCTCATCACAACAGCACTACATGTCTGAGTCAGTGTAACTGTTGCCAAGTCTTGAAAGTCGAACTTACGAGACATCAAGTCTTTCATCATTTTTGCATAACCAGGTATTTCTTTTAAGGTGTAAATCAATGGAATGTTAACCTGAATTTGTTTCAACATCTTCAAGAATTTCTTATACTGCTCATCTTTTTGATATTTGGCCAATCTCTAGGGTAAGGATGCTGGAGGTCGCTTCTTTCCTGTGATTTGAGTTTTATCTTGCTCATGCACTGCTTCTACTGACGTTTCTTGTGCTACCTCAGTCTCCTTCGCAACCTCTTTTTCTTTGCTTGTGCTGTCTTGTGCATGTTGTACCGTCACCTCTGTCAACCCTGTTGAATCATCTATCTCAATGGGTATTGGCACAAGTGTTTCAGTAGGTTGGCTTTCGCGAGCCATCTCTTGCTCCAAATCTAGGTCTCTACCATTTCGTAGACTCAGTGTCATAAGCTGTTTCGGGTCCTGTTCTTTTGGATTAACTTGTGTGTCTGGAAGTAACGTCCCTTGGGGACGATTGTTTAGAGCCATAAAAATCTGTCCTAATTGAATCTCAATACCCTTTATCGCTGATTCATGTGAGTCTACTTTCTGTTGCATTTTTCCCGTGGACCCAATCAGTTGTTGCATCATTCTGTTGTTGTTGTCCAGCATTCCCTTAAGTTCAGTTAAATCATCATCTTGTCTCATTATTTGTTGTTGTTGAGGTTGTTGATAAGACAGCTACTGATTTTGTTGGTTGTAACCCTATTGCCTTTGGTAAGGCACAACTTGACCCAGTGGTCGCATAGCTCCAGGATTATTGTTGTCATTGTACTGCTATTGCGCTGGTATATATTATTGATTCTGTTGACCCCAATTCTGACCACCTTGCCTCTATCCCCCATAGTTGGCTACATAATTCATATCTTCCTGATAGTGCTGGTTGTCACCTTCCGCACTTCACGAGCAAACATATGGTTGGTTAATGCATGGTGTACATAAGCCCCCATTAGTTATATCAACTATGTGAACCTGCTGCTTCTGGCCTAATTCATCAATCTTCTTGGTGAGGATACTCATTTGTGTCATTAGAGTGGCCATATTCTCAGCTATGGAGTTGTTTGGGTCCAAAGCCACTGAGTGAACTTCCAGAGTGATCGTAGAGGCTCTTGTCATCCATCCTGAGTTTTGGGCCATCTTATCAAGTAGGATTTTGCATTCTCCGAATGTTTTACTCAAAAATGCTCCACCTGCTGAAGCATCAACATTGGCCTTTAAGCCATCAGCCAATCCCATGTAGAATCTCGTCCCCAATATCTGATCTAGAATGCCATGATGTGGACACGTAACCATCATACCCTTGAACCTATCCCACGTTTCTTGTAGTGATTCTGTTGGTCTCTGCCTGTAGCTCAATATATCATCAATCTGTTGGGCAGTTTTATTGGGTGGGTAGAATTTGTTCAAAAATTGCTTGACTAATTCCTCCCAAGTAGTGATGGAGTTTATGGGGAGTGAATTAAGCCAAGTCTGAGCTTCTCCTGTCACTGAGAATGGGAACAATAACATCTTTATTATGTCCAGTGTCACGTTAGGTTTCCTTTGCATGACACATATCTACAGGAAACTCTTCAGATGCTGTAGAGGATCTTCAATGTGTGACCCTGAGAACAGTCCCTTGTTCTGCAACAAATGTAGCATGTTTTTTGGGATTCGAAATAATTCTTCTTGTATTTGAGGGACTGCAATTGCGGTTGCCAGATTATCGGCAGTGGGTTGTGCCCAATCATATAATGCTGCTTCTGGTACAAGAGGCACCACACCCTGATTGTTTGGTTCATTCACATTGTTTTTGTTGTTGATTGGATTTTCTATTCCGTCATCCATGTGTGGTTCAATTTGTTCTGTCAAGTTTTATTGCTGTTTGCTTTTCTTGTTTGCTCGATTTAGTGCCTTGAAAACTTTCTCAGGATATGATAACGCTTCGAGTAGTTCACCAGTTCTTGAGGAGTTCCTAGGCATGCACCTGTAACACCCAAGACTACAAACGTTAGAATTTCAATGTATTTGATTTAGAATGAAGAAAATTGACTACACTAAGAATTCTAGCACTTCTTTTAGCTGCAATTAATAACACCATTAATTCCCCAGCAACGGCGCCAAAATTTGATCATGCCCAACTATGCCTTATAAAAAGGACTAAGCGGTCGTCGCAAATATATTCCGGCTAATAAGTCCGGAGTCGAATCCCATAGGGAATTAACCTATCAACCACAGCTGCTAGACCCGCACGAATTCACGCAATCAGTCTTCAGAAATATTTAAATAATAATTTGGATGTTTATTAACTAAATATTATGTAATGAAAATGCAATAATAAATAACTAACTACGAACGGTTTGTAAACAAGAATTGGAATGAACTAAGGTTGTGATTTCCCCTATTGTCGGAATATTTTCCGCTACATTTTCTATAAATTCACCTAAGTTTTCTCTATCGATCATGAGCACTACGACTATCGTAAATCTCTCCTGAGTAATTACCACAATTTACTAGACATATTCTCCCGAATTGCGCTAGCTGGCATTAAGTACGGCTCACTCAGATCGCACCAAGGTTTTGTTATCCCTAATCCCACCTTTAAATCCTTCGTATTAATCCCTCATATACGTTAGGAGTGATGTTGTTCAACAACTACCTAAATATGCACTCTCTCCCGAGTAATATATACTAAATAGGCACAGCTAATTAAGGGCCCTTCAATCAACCACATGAATAATATAGTTGAACAAATAGATAAAATACTACGGCAAATTTATATTAACGTAACAAGAAAATCATCCTTCAATAGGTTCCATTAAAACCCTAGATTAGGAGTTTAGCTACTCATACTCATAGTAACAATATCCCAAATATTTTGCATAATTCAATTACAAAGTAAAGATGAAAGGATGTAGAAATCGATGATTCTAACTCCCAACAGTTGATTCCACAAGCTATCCTTGATTCCGGTTGCCAAAGTCCTCCAAAAGTGGCATTTTTAGGTCTATTTATATGTGTAGGAAAGACCTAAACGTGTAGGCAAAGTCCTAGTCAAACCCGGAGACGAAATAAGTCTTCAAAACTCGGACTGTGCAAGCCCAGACCTGGCCTCGCGGGGCCTAACGCCTGGTGGACCTCGCCCCAGGCCTGGCGTCGCCAGGTATAAGGCCTGGTCAACCTCACCTTCTGCCCTACCTCGCCAGGTATCTCGCCAGCTACAAGCCTGGCGTCGCCAGGTATAAAGCCTGCTCTAGGCCTGACTTCGACAAGTTCTCCCTTTCAACTGCTCCCAGGCTCTACTTTCATCTCCAATTCATCTACACATAAAGTAGACTCCGTTACGCACAATTAAAGTGTAGTTTATCATTAAAGCATATAAAATGCAAGGCAAATAATGTGCTAAACTATAGAATTATAGCCACACATCAACCTGCTCCACCACCTTATGCCAATGCGAACAATCACTGCAAATACGATGCACAAATCGCATGCTGCCCAACAACCTTCTACGCGATCGCGTAGCTTTGCCCATGATCGTGAAACACATCAGATGCACCAGAAACCAGGAATGCCCAACCCCTCCAAAATGGTCTGAAACCACCTTGAATTACACCTAAGGCCCTCGGTACCCTGTCCAAACATACCAACAAGTCCGAGTACATTATTCAAACTTATCCAAAAGCTCAATACATCATAAATAATACCAAAATCAGAAATCGAAGACCAAGATGATTCTCTTAACTTTCAAACCTTCAAACTTCACGAACCCGTCTAAATCCTACCAAATCAACTCTGAACGAGACCAAACATTGCATACAAGTTCCGAATGACAAAATGAACTTATTCTAACATCTGAAACAACAATCCAAATTCGATACCATCAAAGTCAACTCCTCGTCAAACTTATGAAATTTCTAAACCTTCAAATTGCCAACTTTCGCTAAAAAGAGCCATATCAACCTAGGAATCTCCAAATCCAAGTCCGGACATAGTCCTAAGTACAAAATAACCATACGAACCTATTGGAGCCCTCAAAACATAAATCCGAGACCGTTTACATAAAATTCAAACATTGGCCAACTCTTCAACTTAAAGCTTCCAAAGTGAGAATTACTCTTCCAAATTACTCCCAAACATCCCGAAAATCAAAACCAACCATGCACTCAACTCGTAATACCTAATATGGAGTTACTCAATATCTCAAACCGCTGAACTAAATGCCAATGCTCAAAACAACCAGTTGGGTCGTTACACCTACTACGGGAATACACCAATATATCATCAATGAACATAATGAAGAAGGATTCCAAATCAGGTTGAAACACATTGTTCATCAAATTCATGAAAGATGTTGGAGCATTGCTTAGTCCAAAAGACATAACCAAGAACTCATAATGTCATTACGGGCCCTGAAGGCCGTCTTAGGAATTTACGAAGCCCAGATCTTTAATTGATGGTACCCCGATCTCAAGTCAATCTTTGAGAACATCCTAGCACCCTGAAGTTGATCAAATAAATCGTCAATACATGGTAGTGGATACTTGTTCTTGATGGTCACCTTGTTCAATTTCCTGTCAATGCACATTCTCATGGAACCGTCTTTCTTCTTCACAAATAGAACTGGAGCACCCCAAGGCAACACACTCGGCCTGATGAAACCTTTATCTAGCAATTCCTGCAATTGTTCTTTCAATTCCTTCGACTCTGCTAGTGTCACGACCCAAACTGGAGGGCCATGACTGGCACCCGGGCCATACCTACCGAGCACCAATGTACATTTTATCCAACCTGTCTTATTATCTATAAGGGCCGACGAGATCAACATAAATGGTAGACATGAATCATGAACAACCAACAATGACATATAATGGCATGAACATGCATACATGGACCGATAAGGTTGTCATGAAGCTATATATAAGGTACGAGCTGACAAGCTGCCATGAGAGACTATACAACAAAAATTGGCAGACAAGGCAATCCAAACTATACATGAATCGACACATGTCTATGAGCCTCTAAAGGAACATAAGTGCTACAACATAAAAGTGCATACCAAGACCACGACAAGTCCGGAGAAGGGATCTCGCCAACAACTGCTGAACTGGGCAGACTACTGTGGTGGGGGAGTTGCGTCTACCTCTACAAATAAAAGGGACGTCAATACGAATAAATTATCGAGCATGTAAGGCAGGAAAGCATAAATAAGAACAGTAATGTAAGCAGGGATAGAGAATATACAACCTGTAATATCTGAGTGCCTCTGAGGGCGACTAACATTAAATGCATGATACATATATATATACTTTTAAATACAAACGCCTCTGTGGGCATCATCATCATCATATCGTACCCGGCCGTAATTGGCTCGGTAACAACGTACCCGACCATCATAAGGCTCGGTAGAATCGTACCCGGCCATATGGAGCTCGATAAAACCTAATTGATCAGTGGTTACACAATAGGTGTGGTACCCGGACGATTATAGCGCAAATCGGTAGAGTAAAATAGGTAAATATATATAATGCATGCTGGACTCATTGGAATCACATTCTGAACCTTTTGGAGTGACGTATGGTCGGTAACCTCCGCACACGTTATTAGGACTAACTCTTCGTCATGGATCTTATAAGAATCAGGAAGTACCAACAACATTGATAACATAAGAATAACAGAAGTAATATGAACATCAATCGTTCCATAAGAAGGGAAACAATGTAAGTACTGCTAGCTTCTAAGAGTGGAGTATCTTTGGAAGCTCGTTCATTACATTATGTACAATCGGAGAAGTGCAAAAGAAGGAAAGTGATAGCCTCACATACCTTGTATATACTTCCCAACCTCAAGCTATGAAAATTTCACGACTCCTTAGTCTACATAAGAGAAATGAAACTATTATTATCGCTTAAGCGTCGTAACTATTTTATATCGACCGCAACCTATTTTACAATGAAACGGAAAGCACCTCTCCTATTTATATGACTTTACACAATTTAAAAAAATCACCAAACAGCCATAAAAACATCAATAATAATCATATTAAGCCTCCCAAAATAGTCCACCAAACAACAACATTACTAACAAGCCTTTCGATAGATATCTCACAAGTTATAGCTTCAACGACTTAGCCGCAACTTGGATAATCTTAAATATATATAGAGTAAAAGGTTTCTTACCTTTAAATAGATATAAAAACTCCAATTTGACCTTACTTCTGCACGAAATATCCATTCAATGCTGCCACAAGAATAAGGAAGCGAAACTAACAATCAATTCGGGTATTTCGGCACTAGAATCACTTTGGAAGACATGAAATCACCTAGGGTTGATATTATAACCTTGAGAGAGTATTTTACAGAACTTAAACCACTTATAACAACCTCTCACACGAGCTGGAACCACACAAAAATCAGCAACAACAAGAAGAACAAGAAACTTACTAGCGCCACGGCATTCCCGACTCTTGATTTGTGTTATTTGCCCTTTGTTTGGGTCTTCGATCATGAGAGAACCTTGAGAGAGAGTTTTTAGGTGTCTACGATCTGAAGAGAGTGAAAATAAATGAGCTAAAACGGGCTTAAGGCATCTCATATATATCAATATATCTCAACAGTCTATGTGGGTCCCATATAGAGCTGCTTGCGCAGTCTCGCGCAAATGCACATATCTCTCTATTTCGATGTCGTATCGACGAACGGTTGAATGTGTTGGAAACTAGACTCATAGATATTTAAATAGTGGGTATATCACCCCGTAATTATAAGTAAATTGGGAGAAAAGCTTAGTAACATTTGACCTAAAAATTAAGTAAAATTATGAACGTAGGTTGCGACAACTTTTGTCGACTTTTGTTTCATAACTAGTTTGACTTTAAGGCTTATGATACGGATATTATATGATTCAAATACCTTAAAACACGACCTGCTGAGAATATTAAGCACCTCTAGTTTTACCCAAAAATACGGGTTACAACATCCTTGATTCGTTTAATTTCTAATACTTGTTAACCACTCGTATACACCCTTGTATCATTTAAGACTAATAGGATTAACTTCTTATCATCTCAAAGATAATCTCTTATCGAATTTGCGTCGATTAAATTATGGTTTATCTAATGTACGCGAATATGGGTTGTAACACCCTCCCCC
>AWOL01S0016220.1:51897-82569 GCA_000715115.1 Nicotiana otophora | reverse complement strand
TTGGGTTGTAACACCCTCTCCCCCTTAGGAACATTCGTCCTCGAATGTAAGGGTTTATGGGGTGTCTAACTCATCGTGGATTCCGACGGAAATTTCCGGCTGAGTTTCCCCTATAAAATGGACACTAGCCAAACTTGCAAGTAGTTAAACCCAACCTATGTCCTCCCAAGGCTATACAAATCATTATGGATATGTACATTATCTCCATATCACCATTTTGTATTAAGAAAGAGTATTCTCAAGCTATTGCTTACCTCATAGAGTCGTTTCAGTTTCCATTGCGTCCTGCGTTCCCCCCGGCATCCTCGTTATATTCAATATGGAATAGGTAAGGGTATTTAGACTTCATCTCCTCTTTTGCTTCCCATGTCATTTCTTCTGTATTCTTTTTCCTCCACAATACTTTGACGGAAGCTACATCCTTTGTTCTCAGCTTGTGGACTTGTCGATCTAATATAGCCTGTAGCACTTCTTCATATGATAGATCCTCCATAACTTGTACATCTTTGATAAGGATGACCCGAGAAGGGTCTCCAATATATTTCCTCAACATAGATACTTAGAATACCGGGTGGACAAATCTCAATTCGGATGGCAATTCTAACTCATAAGCAACCTGTCCAATTCATCGATGAATTTTGTACGGTCCGATATACCACGGACTCAGCTTACCCTTCTTCCCAAAACGCATAACACCCTTCATCGGTGATATTCTCAGGAAAACCCAATCACCAGCCTCAAACTCTAGATCACGATGTCGGACATCGGAATAAGACTTTTGCCTACTTTGCATCGTCCTCAGTCGTTCTTGTATCACTTTCACCTTCTCAATGGCTTGGTGAATCAAATCTGACCCATATAATTCTGTTTCAAAAACTTCGAACCATCCAATTGGTGATCTACATCTCCTTCGGTATAGTGCCTCGTATGGGGCCATTTTAATACTAGAATTGTAGCTATTATTGTAGGTGAATTCTTTGAGTGGCAGATGGTCATCACAATTCCCCTTGAAATCTAGAACACATGCTCGTAGCATATCTTCGAGTGTCTGAATGGTAAGTTCAGCATGTCCATCTTTCTGCGGATGGAATGCAGTGCTGAGATTCACTTATGTGCCTAAACCCTTCTAAAAAGACCTCCAAAAGTTAGCCATAAATTTAGCTCCTCGGTCTGATATAATAGATATCGACATACCATGAAGCCTAATAATCTCCTTGATATACAACCTCGCATAATCTTCAGTCGTGTAAGTTGTCTTAACTGGCAGAAAATGGGACGATTTTGTAAGTCCATCAACTATCACTCAGATGGAGTCAACCTTATGATAAGAGTGAGGTAATCCAATAATTAAGTCTATATTGATCACCTCTCATTTCTAGGTCGGAATCTCTATATTCTGAATCAATCCATCGGATTTCTGATGCTCGATCTTTACTTGTTAACAATTAGGACATTGGGCTACAAATTCTGCAACAGACTTCTTCATGTTATCCCACCAATACAGCTCATTAACGTCATGATATATCTTTGTCGAACCGGTATGGATGGAATATCGGGAATGATGAATCTCAATCATAATCTTCTCTCGCAACCCTACCATATTAGTCACACATAATCGGCCTTGGTATCTTAGTTCCTCATCTCCTTCAATCTCAAAAGTCGTAATCTTACGCTGCTGAATGCCCTCTATCAATTGCACTAAGGTAGGATCTTCATATTGTCGTGCTTTTACCTCGGCTACCAAAGATGATTTTGTTGTATTCTGTACAATAACACCTTCGTTATTAGAGTCTAACAATCTGATTCTCATATTGGCCAGCTGATAAAGCTCTTTAGTCTACCCTTGTCTACGTGCCTCAATGTGTACTAAGCTTCCCATTGACTTACAGCTGAGAGCGTCTGCCACAACATTGGCATTACCGAGATGGTACAATATCTCGACATCGTGGTATTTCAATAATTCAAGCCACCTACGTTGCCTCAAATTCAACTCCTTCTACTTAAAGATGTATTGTAAACTCTTGTGATCTGTGTAGATGTCAACATGGACGACATATAAGTTGTGCCGCCATATCTTCAAAGCATATATTACTGCAGCCAATTCCAAATCATGAGTCGGGTAATTCTTTTCATGTTTCTTCATTTTTCTCAATGCATAAGCAATCACCTTCCCACATTGCATCAATACGCACCCCAAACCTATACCTGAGGCATCACAATATACCACAAAACCTTATGTTCCTTCTAGGAGAGTGAGCACTAGCGCAGATGTTAATCGGTTCTTTAGCTCCTGAAAACTATGTTCACAAGCGTCAGACCACTGGAACTTGGTAGCTTTCTTTGTTAACTTAGTCAATGGTGATGATATAGAGGAAAACCCTTCTACAAACTGCATATAATATCCTGCTAGCCCTAGGAAGCTACGTACTTCTGACGGTGTTGTAGGTATCGGCCAATTCTTCACTGCATCGATCTTCTCAGTGTCCACACTAATACCCTCATCAGATATAACATGGCCAAGGAATGCTACTGAGTTCAGTCAAAATTCACATTTGGTGAGCTTAGCATATAACTTACGATCCTGAGGGCCTATAATACTATCCGCAAGTGGCCCACATGTTCCTCCTCCGAACGAGAATACACTAGAATGTGATCAATTAATACGATCACAAACACATCAAATAGGGTCTGAATACACTATTCATGGGATCTTTAAAGGTTGATAGGACATTTGTTAAACCGAACGACATCACCAAGAACTCAAAGTGACCATATCTTGTTCAGAAGGTCATCTTCAGAATATCCCTCTCCTTAACCCTCACCTGATGATACCGTGAACGTAAGTCAATCTTCGAGAAATACTTGGCACCCTGGAGTTGATCAAACATGTCGTCAATCCTTGGAAATGGATACTTGTTTTTTATAATAACCTTATTCAACTATCTATAATCAATACACATCCTTAACTACCCATCTTTCTTCTACACGAACAAGACTGGCGCACCCCAAGGTGAAGTGCTAAGCCTAATGAAGCCCTTATCCAGCAAGTCCTTCAACTGCGCCTTCAAATCTCGCAACTCTGTCGGGGCTATCCTGTATGGAGAGATATAGATCGGTTGAGTGTCAGGCAACACATCAATGCTAAACTCAATCTCCCTTTCAGGAGGAAGTCCTGGGAGTTCATTTGGGAAAATGTCTGGTAATTCATTGACCACGGGGATTGATTGTAGAGTAGGCGGCTTCGCCTTCGCATCCCTAACGAGAACCAGATGATAAATGTAACCTTTTGAGATCATCTTTCTTGCCTTAATATAGGAAATAAACCTACCTTTCGGCGTAGCAATGTTCCCCTTCCATTCAATGACGGGTTCACCGGGAAACTGAAACCTAACCATCTTCATACGGCAATCAACGTTTGCATAGCATGAGACAAACCAGTCTATTCCCATTATCACATCGAAATCAACCATTTCTAACTCAAATAGATTAGCCGAGGTTTGACGACTACAAATCATCACTGAGCAACCTCTATATACCCTTCTAGCAATCACAGAATCTCCTATCGTAGTGGATATCGCAAGTGGTTTACTTATCAATTAAGGTTCACCACCAAACTTATTAGCCACAAAGGGTGTAATATATGATAATGTAGGTCGCGGATCAATCAGCGCATATACATCATAAGAAAACACAGACAATATACCTGTAACAACATCTAGAGATGACTCGAGATCTTGTCGACTTACTAGAGCATAGGTTCGATTTTGAATACCGCTCAAACTCGGCACTGCACCTCTATCTCTACCACGACCTGTGGACCACTGAAAACCCCATAATGGAGGTCGAACTGATGAGGAAGAACCAGACACAGATCCAGTCGGCTTAGCCATACCACCACCTCCTCTGTTAGGAAAATCCTGCATCATATGGCCAAGTTGTCCGCAAGAATAGCACGCATCGGAACCTCGACGGCACAGTCCAAAGTGGGCCTTACCGCACTGATCACAACGGGGTGTTGGGAGTCTCATCTGAGTAGAATCCCTATGATATTGCGAGCCTGACGCCTGCAAACTCTGACCTTGACCAGAATAGATAGATCGATCATATCTAGGCCTCTGAAACTGTGGAAGAGCACTAGCTACAGGTGGTGCCGAACTCCTCGAAGACTGGGGCCTGATACTACCTCTGAAGTCACCAGAATACCTTGCGAATCTCACCCTCTTATGTTGACTATCCTGCTCCCTATCTGCCTTTTGCTGGCGCTTACGATCCTCTAGTGTCTGGGCATAAGCCTTAATACCGGAAATATCCATGCCCTCCACCAAGGAGGATGTCGTGCACTCATTTATCAGATGTGGTCCCAACCCATTCACGAACAGGTTCACCCTATCGCTCATCTCGGCCACCATATGGGGAACATACCTTGCTAAAGAATCAAACCGCATACTATACTCTCTCACACTCATATTACCTTGTCCAAGGTTCAAGAACTTATTAGCTCTAGCTCATCGTATCTCAACTGGCAAGTAGTGACAATGATAGGCCTCAGAAAATTTCTTCCACATAGCTGGAGGAACGTTCCGACCCCTGGATCTGTCCCAACTATCATACTAGAAAACCGCTAAATCTCATAACTGATAAGAAGTCAACTCTACTGCCTCGGTATTACTAGCGTGCATAACCCGTAGTGTACGATGAACCTGATCAATAAATGTTTGTGGGTCCTCCTTGAGGTATGATCCGGTAAACACTGGAGGGTCTAAATTAATAAAATCACGAACTCTCGCACTAATAGGTTTATCAACAGCACCGGTATTCAGCCTCTGAGCCTGAGCAGCTACCAATCTAGTCAACAACTGTACCGCACTGTGCATATTGTGGTCTGTAGTGCCAGATGGAGGAACTAGAGGTGTTGGGTCACTCCTAATATCCTCTGTACGAGATGGAGTAGATGAGGTATGAGACGACATCTCACTCTGAACCTCACTTTGGCCTGCTCTGGCTGGAGGCACCTCACTGGTACCCTCTATCGCAGCTGTATCAAACCGTCTACAAATCGTTTTCTTCCTAGTCGAAGGCATCGCTGAAAGAAAACAAGGTGAATATTAGAGATGAACACTTACGACTCAACTCTATGCACGATCTAGATTCAGGAAGAAGGTAACAACCATAGATGTCATGTAGCCTCCTAATTATAAATTTGGCGCGTTACACATCCATAATCAAGACTCTAATAGAAATGACTCATAGACAACCCCTAGGACATACTTGCTCTGGTACCAAGTTTGTCACGACCCAAACTAGAGGGCCATGATTGGCACCCGGGCCATACCTGCCGAGCACCAATGTACATTTTATCTAACCTTTCTTATTATCTATAAGGGCTGACGAGATCAACATAAATGGTAGACATGAATCATGAATAACCAACAATGATAGTTAATGGCATGAACATACATACACGGGCCGACAAGGCTATCATGAAGCTATATATAAGGTACGAACTGGGAAGCTTCCATGAGAGACTATACAACAAAAATCAACCGACAAGTCAATCCAAACTATACATGAGTCGACACGTGTCTATGAGCTTCTAAAGGAACATAAGTGCTGCAACATTGCTGGAACAGGGCCCCCACATACCAATAATGTCTATAACAAAAGAGCATACCAAGACCACGGCAAGTCCGGAGAAGGAATCTCGCCAACAACCGCTGAACTGGGTAGCCTACTGTGGTGGGGATGCTGCGTCTACCTGTCTATCAGGACCTGCAGCACGACATGCAGCGTCCACAAATAAAAGGGATGTCAGTACGAATAAAGTACTGGGCATGTAAGGTAGGAAAGCATAAATAAGAACAGTAATATAAGTAGGGATAGAGAACATACAACCTGTAACATCTGAGTGCCTCTGAGGGCAACTGACATGAAATGCATGATACATACATATATATATATATATATACTTTTAAAAACATATGCCTCTGTGGGCATCATCATCATATCGTACCTGGCCATAATAGGCTCGGTAAAAATGTACCCGGCCATCGTAAGGCTCGGTAGAATCGTACCCGGCCAAGTGGAGCTCGATAAAACCCAACTGATCAGTGGTTTCATAATAGGTGTCGTACTCGGCCGACTATAGCGTGGCTCGGTAAAGTAAAATAGGTACATATATATAATGCATGCTGGATTCATTATAATCACATTCTAAACCTTTCGGAGTGACGTAAGGTTGGTAACCTCTGTACACGTTATTAGGACTAACTCTTCATCATGGATCTTATAAGAATCAGGAAGAACCAACAATATTGATTACATAAGAATAATAGAAGTAACATCAATATCAATCATTCCATAAGAAGGGTAATAATGTATGTACTGCTAGCTTCTAAGAGTGGAGTATCTTTGGAAGCTCGTTCATTACATTATGTACAATCGAAGTCATGCAAAAGAAGGAAAGGGATAGCCTCACATACCTTGTATATACTGCCCAACCTCATGCTATGAAAATGTCACGACTCCTTACTCTACAATAAAAGAAATGCTACTATAGTTATTATTTAAGCGTCATAACTATTATATATCGACCGCAACCTATTTTACGATGAAACGGACAGCTCCTCTCCTATTTATATGACTTCCCACAAGTTAAAACAATCACTAAACAGTTCGATAGATATCTCACAAGTTCTAGCTTCAATGACTTAGCGGCAACTTTGATAATCTTAATTATATGTAGAGTAAGAGGTTCCTTATCTTTAAAAAGATAGAAAAACTCCAGTTCGACCTTACTTCACCACGAAATATCCTTCCAATGCTTCCACAAGAACAAGGAAGCAAAACTAGCAATCAATTCGGGTTTTTCGGTACTAGAATCACTTTGGAAGACTTGAAATCACCTAGGGTTGATATTAAAAACTTGAGAGAGTATTTTACAGAACTTAAACCACTTAAAATAACCTCCCACATGAGCTGGAACCACACAAACATCAGCAACAATAAGAAGAACAAGAAACTTACTAGCGCCACGGGATTTCCGACACTTGATTTGTGTTATTTACCCTTTGTTTGGGTATTGGATCATGAGAGAACCTTGAGAGAGTTTTTATGTGTCTAGGGTCTGAATAGAGTGAAAAAGAATGAGTTAAAATGGGCTTAAGGCGTTCATATATATCAATATATCTCAACCGCCTATGTGGGTCCCATAGAGAGCTGCTTGCACAGTTTCGCAAAAATGCGAATATCTCTCATCTCTGACGTCGTATTGACAAACGGTTTAATGAGTTGGAAACTAGACTCATAGATCTTCAATTGGGTGGGTAGATCACCCCGTAATTCCAGGTAAATTGGGAGAAAAGCTTAGTAACATTTGATCTAAAGTTTAAGTAAAATTATGAACGTAAGTTGCGACAACTTTTGTTGACTTTTGTTTCATAACTCGTTTGACTTCAAGACTTATGATACGGATATTATATGATTCAAATACCTTAAAAACGACCTGCTGAGAATATTAAGCACCTATAGTTTTACCCAAAAATACGGGTTACAACATCTTTGATTTGTTTAACTTCCCATACTTGTTACCACTCTTATACCCCCTTGTATCATTTAAGACCAATAGGATTAACTTCTTATCATCTCAAAGATAATCGCTTCTCGAATTTATGTCGACTAACTTACAGCGTGATCTAACTTATGCGAATATGGGTTGTAACAGCTGGAGCCATGCAATATGGTGGAATAGATATGGGCTGAGTACCCGGTGCCAAATCAATACCAAAGTCAGTATCCCGATCGGGTGGTATGCCCGGTAGGTCTGCAGGGAAAAATCTAGAAACTCCCTCACCACGGGGACGGAATCAACTATGGGAGTATCGGCACTCATATCTCTAACAAATGCTAAGTACGATGAGCATCCCTTCTCAACCATCCAGTGAGCCTTCAGAAAAGAAACCACTCAACTAGGAATATGACCCAAGGAACCTCTCCATTCCAACCTCGGCAACCTCGGCATAGCCAATGTCACGGTCTTAGCGTGAGAATCAAGAATATTATGGTATGGAGATAACCAATCCATGCCCAAAATCACATCAAAATCCACCATATTAAGCAACAAAAGGTCAACCCTAGTCTCGTAGCCCCCAATAGTGACCAAACAAGAACGATAGACATGGTCCACCATAATAGAATCCTCAATGGGTGTAGACACATAAAGAGTAGTATCAAGAGAATCATGAGACATATCCAAATATGAAGCAAAGTAGGATGAAACATACGAATAGGTAGGACCCGGATCAAATAAAATGGATGCATCTCTATGGCAGACCAGAACAATAACTGTAATGACTGCATCTGATGCAACTTCCTCAGTCCTACTAGGGAAAGCATAACAACGGGCCTGTCCTCCCCTTCTAGGATGACCTCTACCTACCTGGCGCCTACCTCTAGTTGGTTGTGCAGGTCGTGTAGCATCTAGAGCGGGAATCATAGCCAAAGTACCCTGCTGAGGTTCACTCATCCAAAGCCTGGGACAATCTCTCACAATGTGCCTAATATCACCACACTTATAACAACCTCTCTGCGGGCATGGCTGCTAGTACTGAGTCTGCCCCAAATGACTGAATAAGTGACATAGTAACCCCATGTAGAAGGTGCACTGACTGATGGATGTCCAGTACGAGTGCTCAGAAATCCATGGCTAGCTGAGCACTATGGGAAATGTGAAGTACGGACCGAACTGGTCGACTGAAAAAGCTTCTGCCATGATGGGTCTTCGTCGTAAAGTAGAAACCACTAAATCCTCTAGGGCCATGAGGCTTCTTAGCCTCCCCATACTCCCTCTCCTTCTTGCAGATACGCTCTAACCTTCTAGCAATCTCCACAACCAGATGAAATGCAGTCTGAGTCTCCAACTTCTGTGCCATCCCAAATATGAGGCTGAAGGTGAGTCCATCAATAAATCTATGAACTCTCTCTCTCTCTCTCTATCAATGAAAACCAAGGGAGTTGCATGAAGAGATAACTCTGTAACCTCATAGCATACTCAGACATAGTCATACCCCCTAGCACAAGCGCTCAAACTCACTGTGGAACTCGTCCTTGTTGGTCTGTGGAATAAATTCCTTCAAGAAAAGGTCGGACAACTGGGACCATGTAAGTGGCACTGAGCCAGTTACCTAATCACCTCATAGGTGTACCACCATATGTATGCCGTATTTGTCAACTGAAAAGTAGTAAGGTCGTCCCCGCTCGACTCCCCCAAATCCAAGGTACGCAGAATGCAATGACACTGATCTAAGAAACCATGTGGGTCCTCAGAAGCCCCTCCACTGAACTGGGGAGGATGAAATTTTTGAAACCTCTCTAAGCTCTTTTGTTCCTCAGGCGACACAACTGGCCCTACCTCGGGCTGAACTGCAACTACTGGCTATACTGCCATAATACCACGTGTCTGATAAGCATGCGTCGGTTGCTCTGGTGTACGGGTGGTGGGAGTCTGGGCTCCTCCCCAAGCCTATAAAGTAGCTGGTGCAACCGGAATCAACCCTGCCTAGGCCTAATTCCCAAATACTCATGAAATGTGCCAAGATCTCCTAGAGCCCCAGTGTAGCAATAGGTCCCTCAGGTTCCCGAGCGGGTCCCACCTGCTCAACATGATCAGGCTCTTGCTCCTCAACTAGAGCTAATGGTAGCTCCACTACTACTGCTCTAGCAGGTGCTCTAGCTGCAGCACGTGGCCCACCTCGGCCTCTGCCTCAGCCCCGGCCTCTCGCGTCTCCAATAGGAAGCGTTGGTTCTTGCTCAGCTGATCTAGCAGAACGTGTCCTCACCATCTGTTAGAGAATAGAAAAGTAAAGATTCAAACTTTGGAATAACAAATCGGCATGATAGAGAATAAAAGAAGATGATGTTTCCTAACAGTTAGGTAGACTCACGAAGATAAGTACAGATGTCTTTTTACCGATCTGCGAGACTCTACTAAACTTGCTCATAACTCATAGGAACTATTAACCTAGAGCTCTTATACCAACTTATCACGACTCAAATCCCACCACGGAGGTCGTGTTGGCACATAGTCTATAAGACTAGGTAACCCAACCACTTAACAAGACTAAAACACCTAAAACATGATATAATAAGACTGAATTTGATATAACAGTGGCAGTAATGATAACATAAGCCCAAAAATAGCCAAAACACAACACAACGTCCCAGAACTAGGTAGTACAGGGTCATGAGCTCTAAACTGGGTACATAAGAAGTCTCAAAATACAATACTATTTGAATATGAAATTAACAGTATCAACATAATGATGGGACTCCAGGGGACTGTGTCGGTCATGCAGCTCTACCTTGAATCCTCGCGACCAATGTATGCTTTTACTCCCTAGGACCGCAGCCTACAACACTTAGATCTACAAAAGTATAGTATGAGTACACCATAATCAGTACCTAGTAAGTATGAAGACTAACCTCGGTGAAGTAGCGACGAGGTTCAAGTCATACGATACTCACTAGTCAGATAACCTATTATATTAATAACCGGCAACAGAATGTATAACGATAAAACAATATCAACAATCTCTTTAGAACAAGTGATAACAACTCAATGCAAATAAAGGTCCAATTTTGACTACAAGTCATCAAATAGAAATACAAACATATGACACCACGTTCCCACATTTTTGTCACAATAACAATATCCACCCTTATAACTCTGCACCTCGACACAATAGCAATATCCACCCTTATCGCTCCACACCCAATACAATAGCAATATCTACCTCTATTTCTCCGCATCGACAAAATAGCAATATCTATCCTTATCACTCTACATCCGAGCAATATCAATCACAATCGCACGACAATAACCTCGTGCCAACGCCCAAACAATCCACCTAACATGTCCGCATGTGCCATAATCACAATAATGCTATAAGCCAAATCATTATCAAATACATACACTCACAATTTGTCACCAAAGTGCGCAAGAACATGGAAATAAATAAATGCGGATGAGGGTTCAATATATAAACCATGACTACGGCTAAATCAATTTAGCAATGATCCCATAAATGCTCAACTTGGCCAATTTGGGAAATGATAAGGCTAAAACAAGATCTCTAGCATGAAAAGGGTAAGCTCGTGTAGTCATACAATGAATTATACATGTATCAAAGAGAGTACACAATCAAATCAAGGCATAGTAGAAACCTAGAGTCTTATGAGGTCATTTTTCATCCATAGCACTCGCATATGCGCTCGAAACCTCGCATATACGTTGCATCACAACAGCACAATTAGAAAAATACGGTACAAGCCTAAGGGTTATTCCCTTACACAAGATTAGGTAATATACTTACCTCAAACAAGCCAAATCAATACTCTAAAAGGCCCTTTTCCTCTCAAATCAGCCTCCGAGCGGGTCCAATCTAGCCATAAATAACTAAATAGTATCAAACACGGCTGCAGGAATCGATTCTAAGTAATAAAGATCCAATCTTTATCAATTAGAAAAAAGACAACCCGGCCCCCTCCTTGGAACCGTACAAAAGTCACAAATCTCGATTACCCATTCAAATACGTATCCAAATATAGAAGTTTTACCCAAAATTGACTCCAAATCGGGGTTCAAATCTTCATTTTCACTTTAGAAACTTTTTGCGAAAACCCCCAATTTTTATCTCTTGGATTCACCAATTAAATTTCAAAATCAAAGATACAATCATGAATAATAATCAAATCCGGGTCAAGAACACTTATCCAATTAAAGTGGGTGAAAATTGCCTCCAACATAGCCTCAATTAGAGCTCCCAATCTTAAAATATGATAAATTGAGCTCAAAGTCCCGAAAATGACAACTTATAACTCTGCCCAGTTATACCCTTCGCGAATGTGGCCCAAGCCTCGTGTTCGCAAAGAACAAAAATTCCACTGCTAAAATTAACCCTTCGTGAATGTGGCGCCCAGCCCGCGAATGCGATCCATAAAACCCAATTGGCCTACGTGAACGCGAAGGCCAAACGCCTAGCCAGCCCTCAGCCTGTCTCACACTATGTGAACACATAGGCCACTTCTCACCAAGATCCGCGAATGCAACTCTCCAATCGCGAATGTGAGGAGCATAATACCAATGCCCCAAAATAAGCCTTCGCGATATCGTGAAGCACACTAGACACCAGCAACTTCAGAAGCTCCAAACTTCACCCAAATTATCTGAAATCCATCTGAAACACTCCTGAGACCCTCGGCCCGTCCAAACATACCAACTAGTCATTTTTTTAACATAATGTAGACCTACTCGAGGTCTCAAATAATACATAGAAACATCAATACTACAAATCGCACATGAAATCAAGCTTAATGAACTAATCAATTTTGAACTTTCAAAACTCATGTTGAACCACACCTAACCAACTCGGAATAACCCCAAATTTTGCACACAAGGACCAATTGACATAATGAACCTATCCCAACTCCTGTAATCCCAACGGACCTCGATAACCACATAGTCAACTCCGGTCAAACCTATGAACGTTCAAACCTTCAAATTTCTAACTTTTACCAAAAAGAACCAAATAAACCTAGGAACCTCCATATCTAAATCTGAATATACGCCTAAGTCCAAAATCACTATGAAAACCTATTGGAACCATCAAAATACCATTCCATGATCATTTAAACAAAAGTCAAACCTTGGTCAACTCTTATAACTTTAGCGTCCAACCTTGGAACTAAGTGTTCCAATTCACTCCAAAACTTCCCCGAAACTAAACCAACTATATTCGCAAGTCGCAAAACAAATTGGGTAATGGGGCTCAAACACACAAAACGACCGGCCGGGTCATCACAAAAATAAAATCTGTAAAACAACATAAGTCATATCCACAAATCCGCTTTGTTTAAGTAATATGTACATGATATCAAATCAAATGGCACGGCAACACTTTTCGTGAATTTATCTCATCCTCACCATGCATATGTATATATGTCAAATAAAATAGCACGACAACACTCGGCGTGCATTTATATCATCCTCACCAAGCATATGTATGTATGTTAAATAAAATGATAAGGCAACATTCTTTGTACATTTGTCTCATCCTCTCCAAGAATATTTATAACAATACTAAATCGGGTATAAGGCATATAGTTATCAGTAACAACGAGGTAGAAGGCATGTACATAATAGTGACAAATAAGGTAGAAGCATATAGATAACAACAACAAACAAGGTATAAGCATATAGATAACAGTAACAAACAAGGTAGAAACATATAAGATGCCCGTAACAAACAAGGTAAAAGCATATAGATAATAGTAACAAACAAGGTAGAAGCATATAGATAACAGTAACAAATAAGGTAGAAGGCATAGGTGTAACAATAGAAAAAAAGGTAAAAGGCACAGATGTAACAACAAACAAGATAAAAAGCATATGCATAGCAATAACAAGCGAGATTAAAGACATAGATGAAATAACAACAACTCAGGTAGAAGGCATAAAAGTGTATGCGAGTGAAGGGTAACATAATATAATGCATGTTTCTTGTCCTCGCCTGTATGGAAACACCCTTTGTATCATGAACTCTCATCCCCCCATGCATGAAAACACTCTTTGTGCCAATATCATATCAAATTTTACAAAAACACACTTCGTGCATAAATCATATCAATTGCACGAAAATACCCTTCTAGCATAAATTACTCATCCTCACTGCACGAAAATACCCTTTGTGTAAATTCAATCATCCTCATCAAGCATATGTAAATCAGTATCACACAAGGTAGGATGCATAAATACAATCAAGAGGGATGAGTAACCGTGATATAATCAGTGGAAATAATCATAGTTATCGTACAAATATGCAAGCCAACATCTCAAGAGCAGCCTTTTCCAATTATCACATTGAAGTCTACACATGATCTTTAACATGAACAAGAAGCTCAACTAGCATAAGGATAATAGGTATAGATATGTATTCATGATGTAGTGCATGACTACGATCAAATCAAGTATATCAAGAGTCTCAAGATTAATGTATCATGCTTATTTAAGATGTCATACATTTAAGATAATTTCTAGCATGGATAATTATACTCGTATATTAGTAGGATAAAATAAAACAAAAGTCAAGAAGATCACAAAGTTCAACAAGGCACAAAGAAAGTGTATAATCTACCCTCGAGCATGAACAACCCTAGCACATGCATATATATTCGTCACATCGCATATACTTCAACCCCGCAAGTAGCAAATAATATCATATAAGAAAACTTCCTCAAACCAAAGCTAAGAAGGACATTTACCTTATTTCGGAATACGTTCAATAACTCAATACCACTTTCTTTAGAAATACTCCTCAAAAATATCAAAACCTATTCAAAGATCATCTAAGGAAGTCAAATAATGCTAAAGAAAAGATCCCAAATCAATAAAGGTTCAATCTATGATGAAATTCCAAAAGTCAGCAAAAAGTCAACCCGAGTCCACATGGTCTAAATCCAAAATCAAGACCCAATTCCGATGACCCATCCTTCCTCGAGTCCAAATATATAATTTATTTTGAGATCCAACCTTAAATCAAGGTCTAAAGCTCCAAAAATTTATATCTTAAGTTACTACCCCAAAACCCAATTTCTACACTTAGAAATCTTAAATTTAGGGATGAAATCTATGGAATAATAAAAATTAATCAAAAATAAGTTTAAGTTACTAACCTTTGAAGTTAGAAAGAAAATTCTCTCAAACAATGCTTCCTAACGAAGTCTAGGTCTCAAAAATAGAATAAAATGAGCAAATCTCGGAACCCTTCCCTTTTACCCAACTACAGATATCGCAATTGCTAACTCTTTTTCACAATTGCGAAGCACGCAAATGTGAACCAATGATCGCAAATGCGAAGGTTCACTTGAGTCACTAAAGTTGCAAATACAACCATAAGTATGCAATTTTGCAAAGCTTAGCCCCTCTTCCCAAACCTCCCAACTACGAGTTAGCATTCACAAATGTGAACTTCGCATTTGTGTGCTGGTCATCTCAAATGAAATAGTCCGAACCAATTAGAAATACATCCGAGCCCCTCAATCCCCATTACAAATATCCATACAAGTATAACAACATTACACGAACTTGCTCGTAAGCTTAAAACATCAAATTAATATCAAAAATCAAGAATTAAGCATCACAATTCAAGAATTCAAATGTCCACAATAAGCACCGAAATGACCTCGGGTCACTCGGGACCCAAACCAAATATACGTACAAATCCAAAATCATCATACGATCCTACTAGAATCGTCAAAACATCGATCCGAGGTTGTTTACCAAGAAAGTTGACCGTGGTCAACTCCAATAAAGCTAATGATCTTGACTTGAATTTCTATACCAAAACAAATCTAAACTTTTCGATAATTAAAATGAACCATACACACAAGTCATACAATATCAATGAACCTATTCGAAGTCTCAAATCGCAAACGGAGTTTTTAGAAAATCAAACCGTTTATCATTTGGAACTTTATAGAAGAAGGGTAAATATGTCGTCCATTTTGTGAACCCCGATTGCGAGGTTGGCGACCGCGATCGCAAAGGAGGACGACTGGAAAGGCTTTAGAACATCTAATTTCGGGATTTTGAGTTTATTTTATTCACTTTTTGAGTTCTTGGAGCCCAAGTAAGGCGATTTTGGAGGACTTAAATACCCAAATCATGAGGGTAAGTAATTTTATATTTGTTTTGATTATATATTTTATTTTTTCATGGATTATTACACCTAAATCACGGATTTGAAGAGAAATAATTTGGGGGTGCTGACTTTAACTTAAGAGAATATATTTTGGGATTTTGAACATAAAATTGAAGTTGGATTTGGAAACTAACTATATATTTGTACTCGGTAGGTTAGAGGTCATCGAAATTTGGTATTGGTTTCGGATTTCAAGCATGCGAGACGGGGTTGACTTTGTTGACCTTTTGGGAATTCTTCAAAGATTGAAGCTTTATGGATCGGGATCGCTTTCTATTGCATTGTTTGACTTTCTTGGTTGATGATTCGCTTGGATGTGCGCGATTGGAGGGCTAGATCGAGGTTTTTATGCAATTTGAGGTTGAAGGCTAGTCTGGATGAGGTAAGTATATTGCCTAATCTTATTGAGGGAATAACCCTTAGGATATGAATTTATTTGCCTAATTGAAATGTGTGAGATGCAACGTATATGCGAGGTGACAGGTATATATACGGGTACTATGTATGATTCATGACCGGAATAGTCTTTAGATTGTATTATGTCGTAATTGGATATTGTGCTTCTTGCTATCAGGCTTTTATATTTGTATGACTACGTGAACTCCATAAAATATGCTAGAGATCATGTATAGATGTTAATTTTCTATTTGAGCATGATATTTGCTATTTTAAGGCGTATCCGCCTGAGTTGGGCTGTAGTTGTACACTTCGCACATGTATACACTTTAGCATGCTATTTATTAGTCTATGAGTATGTGATTTGATATTAATTATTTGTATACATGTGTTCTTATATATGATTTATATGTGATGGACTGGATTGACTATACGTGAGTGGTCCGTGCTGGTAGAGTTATTATGGCACTTGAGTTATTCGTGCGGTTGTTATATTCTATGGCACGTGAGTTGTCCATACAGGTATGGCACGTGAGTTGTCCGTGCAACATGTGGAAAAGGATCCATCCCCCTAGGGTCACCCTTTCATTTTTCTCTCTTAATGGTGTACACGTAGATTGTGAGAAACTGACGGGTTTCTGGTTGATGTGGATCTTGGTAAATAAATTGATCATTGATTGGACTTTGCATCTCTTCTCTATTTGCAAATTCCTTGGATGTATATTTGATTTTCATTGTATATATTCTCTATATGCTAGCTTCGGAATGTATACATGACTTTTATGCATATCTTCTCTATATGTTGCTTTACTTGATGAGATGAATTATGATACATATCTTCTCTATATATGGATACGTGTAACTTGACTTGTTTAATCATGTATATCTTCTTTATATGCAACTATTGATTGATAACTTGATATTTCATGCATATCTTCTTTATATGCAAGCCTTGATAATTTAATGATGTCAGACGCATATCTTCTCTATATGTTGAGTTGTTAAACTGGTACAACACTTATGCATATCTTCTTTATATGCAGTTGTTGATGTATTATCTGATATGAAATGCATATCTTCTCTATATAATGAACGGTTATAAGACGTTCTCGATGTGCCCTGATTGGTTGTACTCGAATTTTATGCTTAAATTTTAATACTATTTCTGGGCATATGTATATGTTATTGAGTTGTACATGTTATGTATAGTGAGTATCCTTGACCTAGAACATTGTCACTACTTCACCGAGGTTAATCAGGATACTTACTGAGTACATAGGTCGGTTGTACTCATACTATACTTCTTCACCTTGTATGCATATCTTAGAGCTGAGCTATTGCGGATGGCGAATGTTAGCATTGAAGATGTATCGTCATCTATAAGCTACCACTTATTCTTGGTAGTTTAGGATTTGTACTCCTGTTTATGTATATTCAAATAAATATTGTATTTATTCTTTGTACCAGCTTTGTAAATCTTAACCTTAGTGGCTCGTAACTTGTACTATCAATCCTTGGGGAAATTATATGGAATTCAGCTATTTTGTCTAATATTATTAATGATCTTTCATTTGAGTTGTATTATTCTTTACTTAGCTTACCTGGAGGGGTTGGGTTAGGTGTCATCATGACTGGGTGGGATTTTGGATCGTGACAGCTGTTTCTCAGTGACAATCTCAATCACACTATAAATTGGCGGGAGATTAAACCTAGAACTGTTTAATATCCAACTTCTAACTTTGGTGTTCTTAATCCCCTAAACATTCAATTATTTAATCACAACATAAAGTGCTGAAATTTTGTCACGACCCAAAATCCCACCAAGTCGTGATGACACCTAACCCAACACGCTAAGTAAGCCAAATGATATGAATTACAACTATAATGAAAAATCATCAATATTATTAATAAAACTACAAAACAAGTCAATTCAGCTATTCCAAGAACCGGTAGTACAAGCCATGAGCCACTAAGATTAGATTTACAAAGCAGTTATGAAGAATGTTTATCACATCTGTTTGACGTTTACATAACCGGAAATGAAGTCCTAAACTACCATGAACAAAAGGTAGCATGGATTTGGTATGTTGGTACGTCTCCAATGTAAGGCTTCGTCTTCTATAGCTACTCAGCTCTAGAATCTGCATGCAAGGTGCATAAATGTAGTATGAGTAAAATCGACCCCGTGTACTTTCTAAGTATCTTGATTAACCTCAGAGAAGTAGTGACGAGATTTTTTAAGTAAAAAATACTCACTTTGAATAACCTGTATAGCTCAGTAACATGTATAATACATAGAAAATATTTCAGAAAGACAATTACAGAATAAAGGATATTTGCAGTAAAGGTGCACTACTGGGATAGGGTAATAAACAAACTCTCCCAATTAAACATGTTCAAATAAATACAACTTAAACCAACCCCGCGCAAAAAAGAGGAATGGACCATATACTGTGTGTACTCAAACACTCATACATGACAGTAAACATGTGCCAAACATGATCCGATTCTGTATCAATTGCCAAATAACACGTTCGAGAGAACTTTTCAAGAATCCAATACATTAATGTATGCTGACAACCTTCTTTTTACATCAATCCAATAAGCTACTGACAACTCAACAAAATATGAAATATCAACTCAACATAGGTAAATCCATTTTGGCAATCAAATCATTAAATAGAAACAGATGCATAGATTATCCTGTTAGATGTAACGCAAAAATCACAACAAAAAAATGCATTACAAACATAAAGAATTAACATACATAATCAAATATATCGCCCTCGTACCACCACATAAACATCATCAAGAAAATCACCCTCAAACCATCATATAACATCATCAATAATGATGCTCTTATTTCGCCACATGTGCAATATCAGTAAATGACACCCTTATTTCACCATATGGGCAAGCCCGAGACACGCCACCCTTATTCCCCCTATATGCATAACAATAATCACAATAGCACGGAAAAGTCCTAGTGCCAATACCCAATCAATCTGCCCAACATGTCCACATGTGCCATAATCAACACAAATCAATATGCCAAATTTCCATCAAAGATATAAGCCCGTAATTTTATCAACAAGATGCACAAGGATAAGAAAATAATAAAATGCAGATGGGTGTTCAACATATAAGCCATGACTACGGCTAAATAAATTATAGCAACCAAGCTCGAGTAGTCATACAAAGGATCACATATGTGTCACAGAGTACACACGTCCTAATCAAGGCACAACACAACAACAACTACGAATGTGTATTCATAATATACGTATATCTACGTTCGTGGTAAGTATAGCATAAATCTCAAGATTTGCTCATCATATTCAAAATAAGGTACCAATAGCCTCAGCATTACTCTAGCATGGTTTATTATACTCACGTAGTCAATCAATTGAGTAACATATAGAATCAAGTAGAATGCACAGCCAAACAAAGCATAAAGTAATCTAGCATTTACCCCGAGCATGAATACCCATAGTATATGTACATACGCCTGTCACCTCATTATACATCACCCCCTGCATGTAGCAAATAACATCAAATTATAGAAAACATTCCCTCAACCAAAGCTAGACAAGACGCTTACCAGTAAGCCCAAATCAAACCTCTAAAATAGCCTTTCCTCTAAAAATCACCTCCGTCCGGCTCAAATCTAGCCAACAATAACTCAATTACATCAAACAACACTATATGAATCAATTCTAAATAATAAAGTTCCAATCTTTACCCAATTTTTAAAAGTCAACAAAAGTGAACCCCGAACCCACCTGGTCATAACCCGAGTTGAGGGGTAGATCCCGACTACCCATAACCCTACAAGTCTAAATATATGATTAGATTCCAAAACTGAGTCAAAAGCGACTCTCAAATCCCCAATAGTTTTCATTTTTTAAAACATAGTCAAAAATACCCCAAAATTTTCTTCCAAATTTCATAATCAATGTGTAATAATTCATGGGGAAACAAGATATAACATTAAATTCAAGTAAAAATTACTTACCCCAAAGTATTGTATGAAAATCTCTCTCAAAAATTGCATCTCTCCAAGTCTAGGGCTCAAAATATGAGAAAATAGGTCTAGGTCCCGAAATACACAACTTATAAGCAACTTTAGATGTCGCATTTGCGACCATCGCAAAAGCAACCTCAGGATTGCTAATGCGAACCCAGACCCACCCAGTAAATGCAACTAAAATATTCAGAAATGTGAAGTACCCCAAGCTTCCAGTCACAAAAACGACGCCCATTTTGCAAAAGCGAACACTCCAACAGTCGCAAATGCCACACATATCCGTGCAAAAGCGAAGCCCTCAAGCCTACCAATCTCAGAAGCCCAAAGTTGCAATTGTGACTTGTCCCCTCACAAATACGAGGTCCGCCAGTCACCCCCAGATTGCAAGAAGGACAAAGCCCTCACAAATGCGGTGGTCGCATTTGCAATCCACTTATCGCAAATGCGAAGAACTAGAATCGGCAATACCAAATTTATCCGACACGATCTGGAACCACCCCGAATTGCATCCCGAAGCCTCTAGGACCCTGTCCAAACATGCCAACAAGTCCAAATAAATAATTGTAACTTATCCAAGGGCTAGAAATATCATTAATAACATCAAAGCCAAGAACCGAACATCGAAACTCATCATGAAACCTTCAAATTAAAGAACTTCAAATGCTCACAACCAAGCGTACGATTCATAACAAATCAATCTGGAACGAAACCAAACTTTGCGCACAAGTTCCAAATGACAAAGCAAGTCTATTATAAGTCCCGGAATCACAATACGAACTAGATAGCCTCAAAGTCAACTCATGGTCAAACTTATGAAATTTCTAAACCTTCAAATTGCTAACTTTCGACAAAAAGAGCCAAATCATCATAGGAACCTCCAAATATGGGCATATGCCTAAGTCCAAAATCACCATACGAATCCATTAGAATCATCAAAACATAAATCTGAGGTCATTAACTCATATGTCAAACCTTGATCAACTCTTCCAACTTAAAGCTTCCAAGTTGAGAATTACTCTTCCGAATCAATCTCGAACTTTCCGAAAATCAAAACCATCCATGCACGTAGGTCGTAATACATCATATGAAGCTATTCAAGACTTCCAACCACCGAACAGAATGTAAATGCTCAAAACGAGCAATCGGGTTATTACGTTCTCCCCTACTTAAGCATACGTTCATCCTCAAACATGCCAAAATTCATTCTAAAGCCATCATATTACTGTATAAGTTCACCATACATATATCCATGGGTGATCCCACTTCATCACTATCTATCTAAGTCCATTAGTTGATCCCCACTAGAGCGTCTTTCTTCAATCTTAGCCCATGAACCTTAAGACTAAATCCCAATATCCGAAATTTCTTGTAAGGCCTGATTCTCGCATATATATACATTGTATCAGTTCCCTCAAGTTGTACCAATATGTACTCCCAAGATATAACCATACAATGTACCGCATAACGCATATACTCATAGCAATACCTTCCAGCCACACTAGTTGCCCACTACCAACCTGGTACCAGTAACATATCTCGTATCAAATAAAACTTTAACTCAAACCTTCGCAACACTGCTAATGATAAAAGGAACATGTAGAAACTATTAACCACCCATCAATTCATACATTCCGTTATCGCGAAAATATTCTCCCATGGCACATCTAGAATATGGGGCCAATAACTCATGGAGCTCTCTATCCCGACAAGAACCATTGCCAAATTCTAAGCTGACTAATGATATTCTTATCCAAACATACCTTATTCAAATTTGATCGCGCTAATACTAGGTCCAATAACCTCATCTAACCTAGTACAAGCTGATCGACTGATAGGCTACCCCAAATACCACCTAGAGCCACATATGACGCACTTCGTGCAACCAACCAGCAACAACTCGAATATAACTAAAGATGGAAAGAGAACCAAATAAGAGAATTGTCCAACAAGTCCAACAGGTACAACCCTAACGACACCTTGATATGAATCCATCATACAATAGAGAAGCAAAATACATGAAATAACCACAAAGAATCATATCCTAACATAACCCCACTGCGGCATGTAGCCCAATCCAAACATACTGATCCACATGGAATACCCATCGAGCCATAATGCTCACAATCAACAACTACATGCATATCAACAACAAACACTCGAAGTGCATGACTATAACCATAGAGAAACAGATAGCACAATATATCATATACAGGAAAACCATAACCAAGGCGCAATAATAATTCAACACCCCAAGAACCATCTCGCTCGAAGCTGGCCACAAGGTCCAAACAGAACCATATCATGTGTGTAGATAGTCAAGCAGTCTCACAACCCGTCATAGCATAAGAAAGTAAGGAATGAAACAAATCAGAGCGTGCATAATATTCATTCAGCCCAGTGACACATCCGCAGTACTACATAAGAGCAAGCAAACCCGGCCCGATATAGAACACATGTTCTTATTAGGGCCTACCATTGGTCCCCCAAATCAATTTTGATCATCCCAAAATAGGTAATTAACCTTCCAAAAGTCCACAATAACATATCCATAACAAATAGAATCAGCTGTCTAACCCTTAACGCACCCTCACAGTCCACTACCAAGGAATAGTCCGCCTCTGAGAACATCCAATCCCTAAACCTCACAAGAATCTCCATATCCGATCCAAACTCTCTTATTCAAATGACTGAAATATCACTTATACACAATCACCTCATGAGGAATACTCCCATAAATCTACCTCACTACGCAATAAAACTTGAACAGCGACACTCAACAACCATGCGATTACCGTAATACTAGTCAAGCATCTGCAAATCAGTACAAAATGTGCCTTCCACAACACACATTCTTCTCAGGCAACCCAAGGTAGTTCTAGCATCCTCTAACTATCTGAAACCTCACATGCTATCTAAAACTCATGACCTTCTTTTGATACTGAAGCGCAACCTTATCCATGCAGTTTTCAATCCCACACGGCACACCGCAACTATCATGCTAACTTGTGAAAATATAAAATCTCATAATCAACTCTGAATCACAAGTAGGATAAACACCACATTAACCAAAAACCTTATACTTAACCTAATCTAGGAGAACATCGTAACACAAAGCAGACCTTCTATACTCGTAGGAGACATCAACCTCGAACCGTGATCAAATCCGTCACGAACTCTGCGAAACTCGTTAGCACACAGCCAATCCATTAGAACTAGGTCTATCCAATCAACCAAGCCATGCAAACTTCCAAACCAAAAAGTAACTCAAATCGAAATGCTTGTTCCGAGGAGATCTTATGCAAATCCGAAGTCGCTTCTTGCATCTCTCTAATAATGCCATGTAGAGTCAATAATAACATAGAGGTATCGCAAGTCTCGACATCATCTAGTACATATCTCAAGTTCTAGCCATACACGGATCCGAAAATCTTAAAATAACACATACGAGTCTTGAGCCCATTGGGACCCTCTCGAAAGTCATTCACCTTACTCTAATCTCCAATGCACAACCAATACACACCAAATAATTCGTGCTCCACCAACACATGAATTTCTAAAAGAAGAAACCAAGCGATTCTTTTTTTTTCTTGCATACTACATCCACAATGAATATGAAACTTGAATCATCCCAAGATTTTCATATACCCATAAAATATAGTACATCATGCATCCATAAATTTTCATGCTCGAGTCATCCTGGAAGTCACCCTCTTCAAGTCATAACTGATCCACAAGTATACCCTAGTCCAAAACTAACATAACATATGACCATACAATCCGATCGTTGGTAGTAGACTCCCCCACTTGGATCAAAGCCACAAAACACCTCATTTGATAACAACCATATTCCTCCTTCATAACTATCATGATCTCGCATTGATGTCCAGCTGAATTCCTTATAAGCTCATATAGTACCGGTCAAAAGACACTCCTATTCATGTACCGAATACATACTCACCCCCACGACAGTCATGCGAACTACCTCAAGCAATCCGAACTCTAATCGTAGTACATACACCCCACCGGATAAAAGGAAAACTCTTCATGAAGACCTCATAAGAATCACTCAACCTCAAACCCTCTCGAGGAGATAACCCATCTGCTAGCCTCAAATCGACATCTTCCTATGACCACTCTATGGTCGCAACAACTGGCAAACCAATTAATCTTCCCGAGTCTACACTCGTCAACGAGATATACAAATCCACTTCATTCTTCAAATAAAACAATTGAAAGATCCACCAACACAGCCACATCTCAAGACTGCACAACACATTGAGATGTTGAGAAATTATCCATAGCCCTTCGCAGTCCATCTGCAACAACACAAGTCGTCGGTGCACATCTGAGTCCGAGTACGCAATATCACATACGAGTGAATGGAGGAAAAACAAAGATACAAGCTCCAAGCTGAAACAAAGTCGCATGATGAGGAAATAAAGAAGGGGAAGTTTCCTAGATGCCATATAACCTCTTGAAGATAGGTATGGACGTCATCATACCGATCCACAACTAGACACTTGCTCATGACTCATAGAATCTATGAACCTAGTGGTCTGATACCAACTTGTCACGATCCAAAATCCCATTAAGTCATGATGGAACCTAACCCAACCCTCTAGGTAAGCCAGACGATATGGATTACAACTATAATGAGAAATCATTAGTATTGTTAATAAAACTGCAAAAGAATTCAATTCACCTATTCCAAGGATTGGTAGTACAAGTCATTAGCCACTACGGCTAGATTTACAAAGCAGTTATGAAGAATGTTTACAACATTTGTTTGAAGTTTCATGAACAAAAGGTAGCTGGAATCCGATATGCTGGTAAGTCTCCAATGCAAGAATTCGTCTTCCACGGCTACTCAACTCTGGAATCTATACTTAAGGTGCAGAAGTGTAGTATGAGTACAACCGACCCCATGTACTCCGTAAGTATCTTGACTAACCTCAAAGAAGTAGTGACAAGGTTTTTAAGTCAAAGATACTCACTTTGCATAACCTGTATAGCTCAATAATATGTATAAACTAGAGAAAATATTCCAGAAGGACAGTTACAGAATAAAGGATATCAACAGTAAAGGTGCACAACTGGGCTAGGGTAATAAACAAACTCTTCCAATTAAACATGTCCAAAAAAATACAACTTGCACCAACCCCGCTTACAAAGAGGTATGCACCATATAATGTGTGTGCTCAAACATTCATACATGATTGTAAACATGTGCCCAACATGATTCGATTCCGTATCAATTGCCAAATAACACGTTCAAGAGAACTTTTCAAGAATTCAATACATTAATGTATGCTGACAACCTTCTTTTTATATCAATCCGACATGCTACCGACAACTCAACGAAACATGAGATATCAACTCAATATAGGTAAATCCATCTTGTCAAACAAATTATTAAATAGCAACAGAGGCATAGATTAGCATGTTAGATGCAATGCGAAAATCATGAAAAAAAATGCTTGACAAACATAAAGAATTCACATGCATAATCATAAATGTCACCCTCGTACCACCACATAATCATCATCAAGAAAATCATTTTCAAACCATCACATAACATCATCAATAATGCCGCCCTTATTTTGCCGCATGTGCAATATCAATAAATAAAATCCTTATTTCGCCACGTGCGCATAGCACCACCCTTATTTTGCCACATGTGCAAACCCAAGACATGCCACCCTTATTTCGCCTCATGCGCATAATAATAATCACAATCGCACGGCAAAGATATCATGCCAATACCCAATCAATCTGTCCAACATGTCTACATGTTCCATAATCATCAAAAAGCAATATGCCAAATTTTTATCAAAGAAATAAGCCCGTAATTTTATCAACAAGATGCGCAAGGACGTGAAAATAATAAAATATGGATGGGTGTTCAATATATAAGGAATCACTATGGCTAAATCAATTGTAGCAACCAAGTTCAAGAGTCATACAAATGATCACATATGTGTCATAGAGTACACATGTCCCAATCAAGGCGCAACACAATAAGTATGGATGTGTGTTCATAACATATGTGTATCTACGTCCGAGGAAAGTATAACATAAATCTCAAGATTTGCTCATCATATTCAAAATAAGGTACCAATAGCCTCAACATTACTCTAGCAGGGTTTATTGTACTCACGTAGTCAATCAATTTAGTAACACATAGAATCAAGTAGAACACACAACCAAATAAGGTATAGAGTAATCTAGAATCAACTCCGAACATGAATAATCATGGCATATGTCTATATGCTCGTCACTTCATATATACATCACCCCCGCATATAGCAAACGACATCAAATCGTAGGAAATATTTCCTCAATCAAAGTTAGGCAAGACGCTTACCAATAAGCCCAAATCAAACATCTAAAATAGCCTTTCCTCTAAAAAAATCATATCGTTCTGGCTCAAATCTAGCAAAAAATAACTTAATTACATCAAACAACGCTATAGGAATCAATTCTAAATAATAAAGTTCCAATCTTTATCCAATTTTCAAAAGAAAAACCCCGAGCCCACCCGATCAAAACCCGAGTCGAAGGGTAGATCCTGACTACCCATAATCCTACGAGTAGATATATGATTAGATTCCAAAGACGAGTCCAAATCGACTCTCAAATCCCAATTTCTTTTTCAAAATATAGTAAAAAACTCCCAAGATTCTCTTCCAAATTCCATAATCTAGGTGTAATAATTCATGAAAAAAAGATATAATATTAAATTCAAGCAAAAATCATTCAGCCCAAAGTATTGTGTGAAAATGTCCCTCAAAATTGCCTCTCACCAAGTCTAGGCTCAAAATATGAGAAAATGGGTTTAAATCCTGAAATACATAACTTATAACCAACTGCAGATGTCGCATTTGCGACCAGAGATTTGTAAATGCGACCATCGCAAAAGTGACATAAGGCTCGCAAATGCGAACCCAAACCTACCCTGCAAATGTCGCAGATGCGACTAAAATCTTCGCAAAGGCGAAGTACTCCAAGCTGCCAGTCGCAAAGACGAAGCCCCAAGTCTGCTAGTCTCAGAAGTCAATAGTAGCAATTGCAGCTTATCCCCTCTCACATGCGAGGTCTGCCAGTCACCTCAGATCGCAAGAGTGACAAAGCCCTCGCAAATGTGATGGTCGCATTTGCATCCCACTTATCGCAAATGCGAAGAACCATAACCAACAATATCAAATCCATCCGAAATGATCCGAAACTGCCCTGAATCGCACCTGGGGGGGCCTAAGACCCCGTCCAAACATACCAACAAGTCTAAATATATAATTTTAACTTATCCAAAGGCTCAAAACATCATTAATAATATCAAAACTAAGAATCGAACATGAAAACTCACCATGAAACCTTCAAATTCAAGAACTTCAAATGCTCACAACCAAGCGTCTGATTTATATCAAATCGACTTGGAACGAAACCAAACTTTGCACACAAGCTCCAAATGACAAAATGGACCTATTTCAATTTTCGGAATCACAATTCGAACCTGATAGCTTCAAAGTCAACTCATGGTCAAACTTATGAAATTTCTAGACCTTCAAATTGCCAACTTTCGACAAAAAGAGCTAAATCATCTTAGGAACCTCCAAATCCAAATCCGGGCATATGCCTAAGTCCAAATCACCATACGAGCCGTTAAAATTATCAAAATACAAATTCGAGGTCGTTTACTGACAAGTCAAATATTGGTCAACTCTTCCAACTTAAAGCTTTCAAATTGAGAAATACTCTTTTGAATCAATCCTGAAATTCCCGAAAATCAAAACCATCCACGAACGCAGGGCGTAATACATCATACGAAGCTATTCAATACCTTCAACCACCGAATGAAATATAAATGTTCAAAATGACTGGTCGGGTCGTTACAAAAATAAATAGCAGTTTATCAATTAAAAACTCAATCACATAATGAATTGTTAGATATTTAAACCTGCATATGATTAAGCTCTAGCGTTGCACTCTGGTGAGAACCACGAAAATAATCCAACATAACATTTTGGAGTTTGAATTTTTTCATATGAAATTCTAGCATAACGATCATATGGAATTCATAGTGTGCTCCAATCTATATTATTTAACTCATTTAACTCTAATCTTTTTAATTTTGTTAAACATCCAGCCGTTTTTTAGTTACGATCTCAATCACAAATATAAATTGCTAGAGATTCAATCTGCAACTGTTTAATCTCCAAAATTTAACGGTGGTATTTTTAATCAGTTAGAACTTAATTACAGCACAAACTGAAATTGCTGCAATAATTATGACATAAATTGGAAAATAAGAACTTACTTTATTATCTGATCTGAAATCTGTGCATACACAATGAGTAATTTATAGGTAGATGAAGCAGAAATCTGTAGGAAGGCAATGCAAAAATCTGTAGGTTTGACGATGTAGAAGCGAGTGTAAGGTTTATAGACGAACTACGAGTATTTTTGTCCAATTTTTTGTTTTTTTAATTGGTGGTTAAATATCAATTCTTTTGAATCTGTGGCTTATTTTCAAAGACCAGTCGTAAAAATGGCAGTTTCTTATTATTTTCGCTTATACTAATGTCAATTTTCGTTCATATTATCTAGTCGTATTTTCACCAAAGGGCAACAACAACAACAACAACAACAACAACTACCTAGTGAAATTTTACTAATAGGGTTTGGGAAGGATAATGTGTACGCAAACCTTACCCCTACCCCGAAAGAGTAGAGATGCTGTTTCCGAAAGACCCTCGTCTCAAGAAAATAAAATAACAAAAGGGCAAAAGAAGATAATATTAGTATCAATTATAGTAATTATAGGAAAAATAGGAGCACCATGAAATCCAGAATAGGATGCAAAGCAAAGGACACATCAAAGGGCCATAATCCAAAAGTTCAGTATATATTTCATTTTGGCCCACTAGGCCCGGAAGTCCTCAATGGAGTAAAGAGCAGTTGTTTCAACGAATCAGATCTCATAGCCTACTTCGGCTACCAGCTTAGCAGAAGGACGCGTTGACATATTTTTATCAACATAATATATGCTCGTCGGAGCCGGCGACGGAGATCGGCGGAGGAATTTTCACCGGCGCTATTCGAAATTCATCTCTCTGAATAGAATCAAATTTCCTTTGCCCTCTCTAGGATTTCAGTCCGAGAGATGCCAATTCCTTGAATTGTAAAACTGACAAAAATTATCTTATCAGTTTTGGTGTCGGTGGCGGTGTAATAGTGGCAAACAAGAAAAAGGACTCGAATTGTGCTGATATAATAATATATATGGCTTACAGGAGAAAGCAGCAGGTACCTAAGGTTTCTACATTTACGAGCGATTTTGAGAGTCCGGCACCGCCACCACTTCCGGATGAGAGTTCATCTTCGTCATCTGCTTCTTCATTGGCTGCTAAAGCCATAAGAGCATCATCAGCTTACAAAGACTCTTCTCTTTCCTCCGCTTATGGTCAGTCAGCTCTTTCGTCTCCTCGCGGCGACTCGAATCCGTTACGATTTTCTGCTCCGGTTTCAACACCATCATCATCAGCATACAAAGATTCCTCTCCTCTCTCCTCCGCGTATAGTCAATCACGATCCTCTGTTCCGGTTTCGACAACTAAGGTTAGCTCTATTTTGCCCTTAGAATTATTGAGCATAATACGATAGAGTTTTTGTTTGGCATTTTACTTGCTCGGTTTCACATGCTTGGTATGACTGTTGTTGGTGGCAGTTGCCTCATTTCAGACTCTTAGTATCTTTTTGGAGAATTTAGGCGGCTATATGTTGATTTTGCTTTCAGAGTAGAAATACCTGTTAAGATGAACCTTAATCTGCCGCCACCAAGGATGTGACCTAGTGGTTAATGAAGTAGGAGGAGGAAAATAACCATGAGGTCTGAACGATGTGGCCTAGTGGTCAATAAAGCCGAGGAAAAAAATACTAGGTGGTTTTTTCCCATTTGCCTAGCCTTGATGGAAAGAGTTACCGGTACTTGTGCCACAGAGAGATGGTAGGTACCAAGTGGAATAGTCTAGATGAGAGCAAGTTGGCTCGGACATCATCGTCATTAAAACAAAATGAACCTTAACATTTTGTTAAGAAAAGAACTCACTTTTATGATGTTGAGTTATACTTTTATATTGGTGATACAAGTAATAGTGATAAGTGTTGTTTTTTTCATCTTGCTTTTCCTTATACCTACGCAGGTATATAATTGTATGTTACATAATTTTACGTTTGAAGGTCTAGGAGTGGTTTTATAGGAAAATAGGGAAGGAGGACTTTTAGCATTTCCTCTGTAGAATGTAAAATTGATCGTCCGGTTTCTTTTGGTTGTTATGGGTCTATAACTAGATATGTCATCTCTGATATGTAAATTAAAGCTGACATTCAATTTTCCTTTTGCTACATGTAAATAGGAATGCAGTAACGATATGTCTGTTATAGAGTTCAGTGTTCTTTGTTTTCTCTTGGGGGTGGGGCCGTGGTGGGGTGGGGTGGGGG
>AWOL01S0016220.1:16247-40730 GCA_000715115.1 Nicotiana otophora | reverse complement strand
CCCGAGGGTCGGTGGCGTTGGATGGTAGCTCTTTATCTTGCTGCTTCATTCCAAGAAAAGAAACACAAAATAACTAAGCAATTGTACATAGGCAACAAGGAAATGGAGAAGGTTTTACTTGAGAGTGAGTGTCCTGTCCTTTCCCCCTCACTTGAACTTTCTTCTATATTTCGTTTGTTCAGAACAATGTCCTAAAGTCCATTAACAAATATCTTTTAGAGATACGAAGTTACACAGAGCACATGTACTTAGTTACATATGTTCTCAAGGTAATTAATAATGACGGATCCAAGATTTAAACTTAGTTATATATGTTCTCACGGTATATATTCACATATATGTAGGATTTGATCCGACAAAGTAAGTCCTGCTGCTCATTGAGTTATAAACGGCTGTGGGTTTCGAGTTGAAAGACTAAGTTCTTGATTTGTGAATATATACGTAGGATTTGATCTGAAACACTGAATTTGAAACAATCATTTTTGGAATTCTCACTGGCAATTAGGTCAACACATAGGTACCCTTTCTTTTTTAACAATTTTGTAAAACTAAAATAAGATAGTCATCCGAAACTATAAAGCACTATCAATAGCCTGCTTGTCACGAGCCAGTGCCAGTCTTGTTATGTTAGAATAAAGGATATCAAAAATGGTCGTCCATAAGTCAAGTTGAGAGTCAAGACTCCATATTTTCTGTAGTGAAGCATTGGTAAGTGTCACGTGTGCAGAAGCTCCCATGTCTCAACAGGTAAGAGTTGAGGTCCCCATTTTCACCTTGATGGTCTAATCTATATATAATATCTATTGCTGAATTGTCTGAATATGACTGGCTTTACTTTCGAGTAAATGCACATAAAATGCGGTGGACTCTTCTCTAGATACAGCTGTATTTTATGGTTGTTGCTCCCCATTTATTTGCTTTCCTTTTTCATATACTATTAATTACTTGCATACCATTTACTCCATTACCCGTTATAATTAATCACCACCAGATCTTTTTTTCCAAAATTTTGTGCTTGTGCTTTTCCTCCTTAATATCCTAATGACAACTACGTTTCTATAGAAAATAATCCACACTTGTGAATATGGGTGCATACAAGATTCTTGTAATCTCTCTCCTGTCCTAAAAAAATCATTTTTGTATGTCTCTCAAGGATGGAAATTTTTCCTGCAGTGTTCAAGAGAGAAACTTCCAAATTGCAGTTCATCAAGAGAAATTTCACGCACCCTTTTCAGATCTTCACTCTCTGATGTTTTTTGTTGCATTTCTCTACATTATCCTTCTTCTGCCAGCGCTCAATGCTCAATCAACAAATGCAGAATTTTCAGCACGTTTGCTTGATTCAGTACTTCAAGATTATGCTTTCAGAGCATTTGTTAGGCCAAGAACTGGGATTCCTTACAATGGCAATGTGCCTTCCAATTTCACTGGTATCAAAGTTGCTGCTCTGAGGCTGAGAAGTGGAAGCATGAGGAGAAGGGGTGTTAGCAGATACCAAGAATTTCATATCCCAATTGGTGTTTTGGAGCAGCCTTATGTGGAGAGGCTTGTTTTAGTATATCATAATTTAGCCAATTGGTCCAGTTTGTATTACCCTTTACCTGGTTACACTTATCTAACACCAGTTTTGGGTATTTTATCTTATGATGCTTCCAATTTATCAGCTAAAAATCTGCCAGAGTTGGATATCAGAGCATCAGACAAGCCCATTTTGGTCAATTTTTCTAGTGTAAAGCCAATGCCAATGGCTAAGTGTGTGTACTTTAATTTGGATGGTGCAGTGGAATTTGACACTGTGATTAGTGGAAATATTTGCAAGACTACCAAACAAGGCCATTTTGCTATAGTGTTTGAGTTCACTGCTGCTGAGCCAGAACCTGCCAGTGGAGGTAGTGGCAGTAGTAATGGCAAAAGTGATCATAAAAGTGGTAGAAAAAAGTGGATAATTTTTGGATCAACGGTTGGCGGATTTGTGGCTTTGGTTTTCTTGGTTTTATTGATTGCTTGTGTAAAGAAGTGTGATAAGCAGAAAAAGATTGGGAGAATGGAAGAGGCAGCAGAAAGAGGTGTGCCATTGCTGATGACAAGAGTTGGGAATACAAAGGCACCAGTGGCTTCAGAAACTCGTACAAGACCTTTATTAGAGAATGAATATCTGCCTTAGATCATACTCATTTGCTTTAACCAAAAATTTTAGCATTTTTTGCAACATTTAATTCAATTCTTTTCAGCACTTTGATTTTGTATCTTTGAATTCTGGTGTACATTCTATTTTGTTTGTTTTACCACCTTTTGATGAATACCATCTTAGACTATGCTATCAGCCTACTACATGCTTTACAATTGTAAATTTAATCAAAATCTAAGGGATATACACGTATGAAACCTTAGCTTTGCTGATTTTATGAGGTCCAACCTTCAACACGACATTAGTGGCTTAGCTTTTCGAGAGTAAGGGGTAATAAGAAAGATTGCTCCGCTCCGAAAAGCTGAGTTGGCCAATGAAACCAACCCTTCTTATTTTGTTTTAAACAATGGTAAATTGATCAAGATTTTTTAATAGAGTTAACCAAACGTGGTCTGGAAGTTCCAAAACTGATGCTTGAAGAAAAGGGAAGTGACCTTACTTAAACCGAAAGTAAAGAACCAAATAAATAAACAACGCCAATCCAAACAGCCTAGCACGTTAAAAGTTGACTTTCGATCAGGTGTCGCCTAAGTGATTTCCCACTTATTCTTTCTTGAGTGCTGCAGCTCAAATGTAACCATTTCCAAACATCCTATTCCAAATTATATTCCTTTTTTAGCTCCCTTTTGTCCAAATTTCGTAGTTCAACATTCCTCCTCCTAATCTGATGAATTCAACAGGTTATTTCTACAAAATTCTCTGTTTTCTAATTGCTACTGTGATTGGATCTGAATCAATTACTTCAGCAAAAAACTCGCTTGATTCCTTACTTCAGCAATATGCATTCAGGGAATTAACCTGGCCAAGAGCCAGAACTGGTGTTCCTTATGATGCATATGTCCCTTGCAACTTGACAGGAATTAGAATTTCAGCATTGATGCTTACAAGATACAACTTAAAATGGAGATCGTACGGCTATTATAAAGAATTCCTTATCCCTTCTGGGGTCATTGAGGAACCATATGCAAGGAAGCTTGTTCTGGTTTACCAAAACTTAGCTAATTGGTCATCCTTATATTATCCTTTGCCAGGTTACACCTATCTAACACCAGTCTTGGGAATCTTGTCTTACGATGCTTATGATTTGTATGCAAAAAATGTACCAGAATTAGATATTTTAGCACTGGAAGATCCTATCACTATCAAGTTCCACAATGTGAAGCCTGCACCAGAAGGGTCTTTGCCCAAGTGTGTTTATTTCTACTCGAATAATTTGGTCGAATTTCGCCATGTCATAGATGGAAATATTTGTTTAACCAGAATACTAGGCCATTTTGCTATAGTTACTGAGGTGAAAATTGCTCCAAGTCGTCCTCCTACTCCTGACGAAATTATCCCGAGTCCTTCTCCTACTGCTCATCATGACAATAATCATCAAAAGATGTGGACTTTTACATTGCTATTTATAGTTTTTTGTCTCTCAGGAATATTATTTGTTATTGTAAAAAAGTATAGATTATGGGAAACAAGACGGTCGTTTGGTGATTCAGCAGCAATAATTGAGCCACTGTTAGGGAACATAGAGGCGCCATTGCTATTGGAAGCTCAAACTAGACCATTGTCGTAGAATGATTACGTGCTTTAGGTTACACAAAAACTATTCACCCAAGTGATAAGAAATACATAGTGTATAATCATTTCTCGCAGCACTAAAAACACTAATTCATATGCTGACTTGCTTGCTTAGGTACAACTTGTTTGTTATATTTTTGAACATATGATGATTCTAAGATTCGATTGTGCGTTCTTTAACCTTGACTAATCATTGGCTCAATAAAACATAAGATGGAAGTATCATCCAAATATTGGTATAGTGATCAGTATCTGGAAATGTGTGAAAGCCTTTTTTTCTACAGTGAGCCATTTTTTGCTTTGGTTCTCTTGGTTTTATTGATTGCTTGTCTAAGCAGTTGAGAATGAATATCTGCCATAGATCATACTCCGATTTTAGCATCATCTGGTAATCCGGATTCAAGATTTTTCCAACATTTAATTCAATTTTTTTCAGCACTTTCTTTGTGTTTATCAGTTCTGGTATACATTCTATTTACTTTGTGTTATCACCTTTTGTGATTACTAGCTTAGACGTTGCTATTACACATCCTTTACAACTGTAAATTGATCAAGATATTTTAGTAGAGTTCACCAACGTGGTCTTGAAGTTCCAAAATTGATGCTTCAAGAAAGAGGAAGTGACCTTCCTTTTACCGAAAACAAAGAACCAAATAAATAAATAAATAAATAATGGTTTTACATTATATATACTGATCGTAAAGAATTTTGATGATATCGTTGTAATTTAACCTATTATAACAACTCATTTACTCTATTTTAAGAGTTACTAGTCTCTTCTCACGTACATTACACGTGTAATGTCAAAATAATGAAGATTTAAGCGTATTCCTACCCAAAAAAAAATGTCAAAATAATAAAATTTAGTATTAATGCAATCTGCCACCACCGCAAATGCGCAAAACTAACCGCAGGTGCGCTACACCAGAACCAGCACTTTTTCAGCAATGCAACATGCGACAAAAATGATCAGAACCGCGTCTGAACTCACCCGAGACCCTCGGGACCCCATCCGAATATATCAACAAGTTCTATGACATAACACAGACCTACTCGAGGCCTCAAATCACGCATAACAATATCAAAACGACGAATCGCACCTCAAATCAAAAGTAATGAACTTAAAACTTTCAACTTCCAAAACTCGCGCCGAAACATACCCAAATGAACTCAAATTTTGCACACACGTCCCAAATAACATAACGAAGCTATTCCAATTCCCAAAACAACAATCCGAATTCGATATCCACAAAGTCAACTCTCGATCAAACTTATAAACTTTCTAATCCTTCAAATTTTCAATTTTCGCCAATTAGTGTCGAATCCTTCTAGGAACAAACGACCGGTCAGATCGTTACATCCTCCTCGAATGTGCCAAGAGTAGCTCCACAACCATCAAATCGTCATGTAACCTTACCACGCACATACCCGGGGGTGATCCCACGTCACCCTATTCCATATAGGCCTGACAACGCAATCTAACTAAAGATCATTACTTCAACCTTAACCCGTGAACCACAGAATCCAATTTTCGACATCCGAAATTTCCTATAAGTTCTGAATCTCGCATCTACACACTGAATAAGTCCGAACCAACTGCACCAAGACATAATCATAACCCAAGACAAGATCACATGATATACCACGTAACTCAAATACTCGTAACAACAACTTTCGATCATAGTAGCCGCTCAAAACAATCCAATACCGGTAATAAATCTCATATCAAACAAAACTTAGTTCTAAAAGCTTCGTACACTGCCGATGATGAAAGAAACACGCAGAACTCATAACCATTCATCAGATCAACAAGTTTTGGAGCTTCCTCTCATTCGACAAGAACTATAGCTAATTTCTAATTCGATCAACGACATTATCCTTCCAAATATATCGCAAATAAATCCGATAGCACCCGTTCTAGGTCCGATGACCTCATCTCATCACACAACCACTCTAGTAACATGCCACATCAATACAACCTAAAACCATAACCCACGCAATCCGTGCACCAATAAGCAAAACCCAAATGTACTCAATCATGGAAAATGACTCAAACGAGAGAACCATCCTGCAAGTTCAACAAGTACCACCACAAGCGCAATGGTACGGACCCATCTTACATAGTAGAATCAAGACACACGAATCTAACACAAAGGATCATATCCTGACATAACCCAACTGCAATGCATGACCCCATCCAAACACGGGCCTATATAAAATACCTCAAGCCATCATGCTCAAAATCAACTACACGCAATTCGACATCAAATACACGAAGTGTTTGACCATAACCAAGGAGAAGCAAATAACAAAATATACCACAGTCCGGAGAGAACATAACCAAGGCGCAATCAAACCATTCAATACCTTAATATCCATCTCGCTCAAATTTCGCTATAAAGCCCAAATAGACCCGCACCATTTGTGCTTATAACCAATAAATCAAAACCTCTCGTAGCATAGAGGAGTAACATATAGATTATATCAGAACACGAATAAGCTCAACTCTACCTAATGGCACATACCTCAATAACAGTAGTGTGGAATCAACCAATCCGACCAGGTGTAGATTGCACATCCTCATTGGGCCTGCCAATGGACCCCAAATCCGCTCTGGTCACCCACAAATAGATACATAACCCTCTGAAAGTCCATAATGACTGAACCATAACACATATTATCATCTGGCTAGCTTCGGCCACATCTTCACATTCCACAACCACAAAACAATCTGTTTTTGAGAATTCCTGGTCTCCAAGTCCATAGAACAAATGAATTACCATATCTGATCCCAACTCCGCAGCCCGAATGTCAAACACATCTCTCACACACAATCATCCCACAAGGAATACTTCTATATTTCTTCCGTGCCACATGGAAAATTTGAATATCAGCAGTTGATCAACCAGGCGAGTACCACAACACTAATGAAGCATCCGAAGTCAGAACACAGTGCACCTTCTGAAATACGCACACCTCTCAGGAATTACCAAGTAGTTTTAACATTCATCTAAATATCTGAAATTGTCCATGTTGTCCAAACTTCATGACCTTCCCTCCAAATATGACTCGTGACCTTGCACATACAAATCTCAATCCTACACAACACACCGCATCTATCATGACATCATATGAAAAGTATGAGAATCTCATAATCAACTCTAAGTCATAAGCAGAATACATACCTGATCAGTCAGAAACCTTCCATTTGATCTCATCCAGGAGAAAATCACAATACGCAACATGTTCTTCATGCTAGTAGAAAATATACACCTTGAACAGTGGTAGAAACCATTAAGAATTCTTTGGAATCCTTTGCACATAACCAAGCTATGCAAGTCGCCAAAACCCAAGAGCATTGCTACGATACAACTGTAGAGACTCACCACGTCATAAGAACTAAAAGAACTGAGCATACCATTGCCATATTGATCCAACCTACTACCAAGCTGCCTATTTCTCCGAGTTTCTTCTGAATTGCCTTCAAGTTGATACTTCTCCTTGCTAAAACACCACGATCCTTACCCAAACTCACCACAAGAGGTCCTAGCATAAAATCACATGCCCTAAAGCCCATAAGCCACTGTCTTCTCTCCTAAGCACCCCAAAAGTACCACACCTGAGATACCCACTCTGAAGAGACCTTCTGTGAATCTAAAGTTGTTTCTTTCACCTCCTTGATACTGAAATGTAAAATCCATAATGATATAGAAATACCATGAGTCTCGACACCATCCAATATAAATCTCAGATTCTAGCCATATACAAATTGGAAAAATTCTCAATTGCTACATATAAATCTTGAACCCATTAGATCCTTCTCGAGAGTCATCCATTCTGCTCAAAACTCAATTGTGCCGCCAAAATGGGACAAATGACATGTGCCCCATTATCATAACAACACCCAAGGAAGCAACCCTGACTTAACACAACCGATCAAATTCATACTCCATGCACACTACATCCTTCACACATAACAACTCAATCATTCCATGATTTCCCATATACTCATAAAGTGTAACATAACGCGTATTCTTAAATTCTTTTACTCGAGTCATCCTTAAAACCAACATCTACAAGTCATAACTGATTCATAGTATACCTCAAACCGAAACCGACACAACACATAACCATACAATCAAAGCATCGATAGCAGACTCCCCCACTTGAATCGAAGCCATAGGTCAAACACTCGATAACTCACAATGCCCATACACTATTACTGCCATAATCTCACACCAAAATTCAACTCAATCCTTCATAAGATCATGTAACCCAAACCGTCTAATACCTTAAATCATCTGCAAATAATGCATTCATCCTCGTGACGGTCAGGTCAACTTTCTCAACCAATCCGAACTCAAATCGCAGCACCTATACCCACTGGTAGAAAAGAAAACCTCCACACAACATCATAAGGATCACACATCCGTAGATTACCGCGCAGGTGATAACCCACCGGCTTAGCTTCAAACTGACATCTCTCTATCCCCTTTCACAGCCACGATTACTACGCCATCACTTAATCTTCTTGAGTCTGAACTCATAACAAGACATGAAAATCCACTTCGTTCCACAATTAAACAACGTGAAAAATCTTTCAACACACTCATAACTTGAGACTATACGTCATATCAAGACAACAATCTATCACCCAATAGTCCTCTTTATATCCCAAGCAAACTATTCTCGTCACAATCAAACCATCTGGACACATCCCGTAGTCACATCATACTCATCATATAGCCATCCAGCCACTCATCGAGTCACAAATTCCACTCATAAAGATGCTACCGGACGTATAATTCCAAAAACACATGCTCACATAACCAAAAACCCCGTGCTCAAGCTATAGTCATAACTCGGCCTCAAGTCTTCCAGACTGGCCCATAATCAGCACACAAAAATCACATCTTACACTTCATCTATGGAATCATAAGCCGACAATGAACGGATGATACCGAGAGCTCACATGCGCATACGAATGTGTGAAGGAATTCAAAGAGTTACGCTTCAAGCTGAATCAATACCACATGATAAGAAAAGAAAGATGGAAACTGTATCCTAAATGTCCTGTAGCCCCTTGAAGATAGGTATGGATGTCATCATACCGATCCACAAGACTCTACTAGATACTTTCTCATGACTTGTAGAACCTATGAACCTAGAGCTCTGATACCAACTTGTATCGATCCAAAACCCAAATTGTCATGATGCCACCTAACCTGACCCATTAGTTAAGCCAATTAACTATAAAACACAATATAATAATACTGATGTGACCATGAGATAACTGAATTTATACAACTCCCCAAGGACTGGTAGTACAAATCACGAGCATCTAAGATTTTAGATTTCTTTACAAAACGGAATTGAAATAATTACAACATCTGTTTGAAATGTAAATGGACATAATTTGAATCTAATGCTACCAAGAACTAGTGATAGCCATAACTGGAATGCAGGTACATCTTCCGATCCAGCTCCCACAGTACACAGCAACATCAACATCCAACATCTGCACGCAAGGTGCAGAAGTGTAGTATGAGTATAACCGATCACATATAATTAATAAGTAAGAAAACTAACCTTAGGTTGAAAGTAGTGACGAGCTGGGACGAGGGTTAGAGTCCAACTCCAATAACCAGCAACAGTCATAACAATAATAATAAAATGGTACATGAAAATAACTCAGAGGTAAGATGCTCAACTCGTTCACAGTTACGGAAAGATAGCCATGTTTTTTAAGTATAACCGTAAATCCCAAATCTTTTACCGAAAGCACCAAAAGCATATGAATAAGTTTGAAAACAGTGATTTTTCCCAAAAACCTTTCATCAATAAATAAGATGTTTCAGGTTTAGATAGCATGAGAAAAATACATCTCTATGCCTACATGTCAATATACATGTGAAATCATGAATGTCACCAAAACCGGGTAGCAGAAGGAAATGCATTTATATGCATGTATCTCAAGTACACATATCAAATGCAATGCATCCCAATGATGAACTCATGTACTCACCCTCTCAGAGTACCCCATCTCACTGTCTTATATTCTCACTCATCATGCTCAATACTCAGCACACTCAGTCACTCAGTACTGTACAGGGCAGATCCAGCCCAAATACAAATCAACCAAGGCAGATCCATCCCAAAGATGCAAATAAACCAGGGCAAATCAAGTCCAATGCAAATGTACCTAGATGCAAATAAACCAGGGCAGATTCAGCCCAATGCAAATGAACCAGGGCAGATCCAACCAAAATATAAATGATTGCTAGCAATTGCGCCCACTGTGGGTGTGCAAACTTTATAGGGGCCGATCCAGAAAAATTGCTATAATAAGCCAAACCCTGGCATGAATCAATAAAGCCTGCTGCGGCGTGCAGCCCGATCCCATAAATATCCCTCATAACAGGCTCTCGGCCTCACTTAGTCATCAATCTCTCCAGTCTCTCGGGCTCACAACACTCATGCTATGAAGCCCAAATAAATGATATGAGATGTGATAATATACAATAATAGAGACTGGGATATGATATGTAATGACGAATACGACTGAGTATATAACTGCAATTAAGCAAATAACTTATCAGCAAAGACCGACCGTTGTGGGTCCCAGTGGTACTAGAATATAGCCTAAACATGATTTCTAGCATGAATCACAACTCAAGTGCCCTAACACATAGAGTACAGTAAAAATGTTCAGATAAGATAGCTACACAGTTCCATAGAATCGACTAAATCACAATTCACACGGTGCACGCCCACACGCCCGTCACCTAGCATATGTGTCACCTCAACATCAATCACATAACACGTATTTTGGAGTTTCATACCCTCAGCACCAAGTTTAGAAGTGTTACTTACCTCGAACAAGATAAATCTAATACCGAGAAATCCAAGTGATGCTCCAAAAATGCCATCCTGCATGTACCGACCTCCGAACGGCTCGAAACTAGCCAAAAGTAACTTAAATACATCAATTAATGCTAAAGGAAATAAACCCATTTGTTAAAGGTCAAATTTTTAATCAAAAGTCCAAAATCGACCCAAAAGTGCAACCCGAGCCCGTGCCTCGAAACTCGACGAAACTTATAAAATCCAACAACCCATTCAATTACGAGTCCAACTATACTAGTTTCACCCAAATCCAACCCCGAATCGAAGTTCAAAACATAAATATTTTTTTAATGAAATTTTAGACAAAATCCCCCAATTCCCTCTTTAAATTTCATCCACCAATTTTCAAAAATGAAGATAGATTCGCGAAATATAATCAAAATCGAGTGTAGAACACTTACCGCAAACCACGTGGTGAAAATCACTTCAAAAAGCGTCTTAATCTGAGCCCCAAATCTCAAAATGTGATAAAAGAACCTAAAATATCGATTTAATACTGTTCTGCCCAGACCTTTACGCATCCACGACAAATGAGACGCTTTTGTAGCATCTCTTCTGGAACAAGACATCCAGTTCTACGAAAATACACTAAGCATAGACCCCTCGCACCTGCGGAACCAAATTCTGCTTCTGCGACATCGCATGTGCGAGTCTTGTTCCGCTCCCGCGCTAAATACCGCCCTTGCGCCATTGTCCATCGCTTCTGCGGGACCGCAGATACGCCCCAAGCTCTGCATCTGCGATGACTCCAAACTCAGACCCATTCCGCAGGTGCGATCACATCTCCACAGGTGCACAACACAAGAACCAGCACTTCCTAAGCAATGCAACATTAGACAAAAAGGATCCGAACTGCATCCGAAACTCACCCGAGCCCTTTGGGACCCCGTCCGAATATACCAACAAGTTCCATGACATAACACGGACCTACTCGAGGTCTCAAATCATGCATATGCTCAAACCGACCGGTTGGGTCATTACAGCAACTAACTCCAACATGTTAGGTAAGCCAAACTATGAATAATATAACTCGAATGAAAGATCATCAATAACAATAAATAAGAAGATAAATATCCATACAAAATACCCCAAGGATTAGTAGTACAGATCATGAGCCCCTAAGATAGTAATTTATATGGCTGGTAGGAAAATTAAATACAATATCTGTTTGAATATACATAAACAAATTACACATCCTAAACTACCAAGAATAAGTGGTATCTTATATATGGAACGCAGGTACATGTTCAATGCTAGCCTCCATCATCTACAACAGTTCAACTCCAAGATCTGCACGCAAGGTCCAGAAGTGTAGTATGAGTACAACCGATCCCATGTACTCAGTAAGTATTCTGAATAATCTCAGTGAAGTAGTGACGAGGTTTCAGGTCAAGGGTACTCACTGCCACGACCCAATTTCACCTATAGGTCGTGATGGCGCCCAACACTACAGCTAGGCAAGCCAACAAATAAATTAAACATATATCAATTATTTTCAGAATAATTTTTTAAGTAATTTTATTAGTTTTTTAGAAATATTAAAGAAATTTGAAAAGATACTGATTAACTTAAATCCATGAAAATAATACAATTCCAAATTCTACCAATGTGTGTGCCAAGACCTGGTGTCACTAGTGTATGAGCATCTAGTAGATTATACAAAACTCCAAATGTTGTCTGAAATAAAATAGATAGAATATAAATACAAGAAGAGACACTGGTAGCTGCAGAACGGTTCAGAAAGGCAGCTCACCACTACGCCTCTGGATAATGTGGGTGTAAGATGATAGGTCCTCCACTAGTACTTGCCTCAGGCCCTGCACAAAAAATGTAGCAAGTGTAGTATGATTACATAAACAACGTGTACCCAGTAAGTATCAAGCCTAATCTCGAAGTGGTAGAGATGAGATGGTCGACTTTGACACTTACTTTGACACTCGCTAAGGGTCAACAATATTAAATAGAATAAAACAGAATTTATTTAACTCAACATGATTCACAAAGTCAACAATAATTTTATTTAATCAACAAAAATAATTAAATTCCCCCAACTGCAACAATTCTCAATATATTAATTAAATTCCTTCAATTCCACTAACTTTTCAATTTATCAATTAGCTTTACAAGCTGCAATAAACTATCCAAGTATCATGTACTTATTATTATTAGGCACGATTTCTGCCGTGGTCATACGGCCCGATCCAGAGTGTTGTATACTCTGCCGAGGGACGTGCGGCGCGATCCATAGATGCATCTATCCTGCCGAGGCGTTCGGCCCACTCCACAAGAAAGGAGGATATTTTATTATATGAAAATCTCATATGCTTAATTTTCTGTGTAAATTAATTAATTGTTAAAAACAATTATTCATCCTATATATATATATCAAATAATTTTAATTAAGTAAAGAATACAACTTGCATAAGTAATTCATGCTTTTGAGTCCTAAACTACCTGGACTTTAGCATTAATAGTAGCTAAGCACGGACTCTCGTTACCTCGTTCATATGTAGCCCCCAAAATTAGCAACAATTATTAATTTAATTATCTATGGGGTAATTTTCCCCTCACAAGAGACTTACCTCGTCTCAAAGTCCACTTTCCGATTACCACATCGCGTTAAGTTCACAATTCGGTGCCAAAAACTCCGAAGCCATCCAAATATTATACAAAATAATTAATACATGTTCAATAAATTGAATTTAGGCGATTAAATAATTTATCCTAACGAAAACAGTAAAATTTCTAAAATTTAGCTCGGGCCCACGTGCCCGGATTCCGAAAATATTCGGATGAAAACGTTACCCATAATATCAAGAACTCAAATATATAATTTCTATCCAATCCCATAACCATTTTCATGGTTAAAATCTCATTTTTATAAAAATCTAGATTTTTCACCTAAACCCCTGATTTCTAAGATTTACTAGTTATAATCTACCCATAATCTATGTATTTAACTCAAGGGGTGTGGAATTAACTTACCTTCCAATTGCTAGTTGAAATCCCCCTCTCAAAAGCTCTGAAATCGCCCAACAATGGATGAAAAATAGAAAGAAATGGACTGAGCTTTCGTCCGTTTTAAGGTTCTGCCCAGACAGGTTTTTCGCACCTGCGGAAGGTGTATCGCACATGCGGCTTTTGCACCTGCAGAAAAGCCTCGCAGGTGCGCATTTCCCTTATTTGCCTTGCACCGCACCTGCGGAAGAGTTGCTCGCTTCTGCGCAAGCCCAGGTACGCCCATTCCTTCGCACCTGCGCGTCCCTTCGCTTCTGCGCACAAGGCCTTCACACTTGCGCGTTCGCAGGTGCGCCAAAATGCTTAGAATCTGCGATGGCTAGGCAGGCTCCTCTCTTTTGCACCTGCGGCTTATGGCTCGCACCTGTGAGCTCGCACCTGCGACTGTCCAAGCACAGGTGCGATTATGAAAGTAGCTGGGAGCTTCAGTTTTGGCTCAAATTTCTAAAATTGGTCCGAGCCTCGTCTGGTTAACACTCGGGGCCCCCGGGGCCTCGCCCGAACATACCAACAGGTTTGAAATCATAAAATAGACTCGTTCAAACTCTCGGAATGTGTGAAACAACATCAAATCTTAGAATCATACCCCAAACCAAATTGTATCAAACTTAAGAACTTCAACTTCTTCAATTTACTTCAAATGCGCTGAACATACTTAAACTACTCGGAATGACACGAAATTCTGCGTGCAAGTCTTAAATCATAATACGTAACCATTCCCAAACTCAGAATTCCAAACGGACCTAAATTACTCCAAAACCTACTCCAAACCAAATTTAATGAACTTTAAACCTTCAAATAGTTGATTTTTACTATTAAGCGAAAACGCTCCCGGGTTATCCAAAGCCCGGTTCGAACATACGCCCAAGTCCGAAATCATCATACAAACCTATTGGAACTATCAAATCCCGATTCCGGGGTTGTTTCCTCAATATTGGCTTTACATTGCTAAGTTTGACTTGGATCAGGATCGGGTTTTTGGATGACCAGGTAGCGTTTCGGCACCTAGAGTTGAAAGTTGGTCTATTGAAGGTTTTTAAGTTCTTTAAATTTGGGTTGGAGTAGGTTTTGGTGTTATCAAGGTTCGTTTGGAATTCTGAGTCTGGGAATAGCTCCGTAAGGTAATTTAAGTCTTACACCAAAAATTTGGTATCATTCCGAGTAGTTTAAGTATGATTCGGTACGTTCGGAGCAAATTGGAAGAACTTGAAGTTCATAGGTTGATTCGATTTGGTTTGGAGTGTGATTCTTAGTTTTGGTGTTGTTTATCGTGTTTCGTGAGGTTGCGCAGGTTTGTTTTATGATTTCGAACTTGTTAGTATGTTTGGGTGTGGCCACAGGGGCCCCGGATGCCATTCGGACGAGGCACGAAACTCATTTGGACTTGGAAAGAATAGTTGAAGCATCAGAGTTCTGGTGCAATCACACATGCGGAGGGTCAGCCGCAGGTGCGAGCTCGCAGAAGCGAGCCAATAGCCGCAAAAGCGGCCCAGCGTAGGCTGCCTAGAGAACGCAGATGCAGAGCATGGTGCGCACCTGCGAAAACGTAGGAGCAATGGAATCGACCGCAGAAGCGGCCAAAGCTGCAGGTGCGGCACGTGCATCGCAGAAGCAGGCCAGTGTTCGCAGATGCTGAAGTAGGCCAACAGAGGGAGAGCCGCATATGCGATGATATTTCTACAGATGCGGAGCCGCAAAAGCGGCCATAGAGCCACAGAAGCGAAAGTGCTGGAGGCAGTGAGGTTCAATTAATACGGGGCTTAGACCATTTTTGACTCATTTCTTTCACTTCGTGCGCGATTTTGGAGCTTCTTAGAGAGGGGTTTTCATCTAGCTCTTGGAGATAAGTAATTTCTATCTAATGTACGTTAAATACATAGATTATGGGTAGATTTTAACATGTAAAATTGTGAAAATTATAGGTTTAGATGAGCAAACTTAGGTTTTGATAAAAATAGAATTTAACCACGAAAACGATTATGGGATGGGATGAAAAATATATATTTGAGTTCGTAAGTTTATGGGTAACAATTATCTTCAAAAATTTCTGGAATCCTGGCACGTGAGCCCGGAGGTGAATTTTAGGAATCTTCCAATTGGGGTTGGGTAATCACTCTAATAGTTAGATTATAAACTTTTGAACATGTATTGATTAATTTATACAACATTTGATTAGTTTCGGGTTGTTTGGCACCAAGTTGAGGATTTAGAGCATATTTGTGGATCAGAAGCGAGCTTTGAGACAAGGTAAGTCTCTTGCCTAACCTTGTAAGAGCGAATTTACCCCATAGGTGATTTAAATTACTATTTGCTCCTAATTGTGAGGGCTACGTACGCACGAGGTGACGAGAGTCCGTGCGTAGCTACTAATTATGTTTATGTTCGGGTAGCTTAGGACTCGAATCACGAGATACTTGTAAAGTTTGCACCTTATTTGTTGATTTAAAGTACCTAAATTATATTGGAACTTGATAGAGGAATTGTAAAAGACCAACTCCCACTTACTTGAGTTTTGGCGTGATACTTGACCGTTAATAGAAATTGTGCTTCTTTGTTTATTAGCTTTGTAATAGATTTAAACCGAATGTTTATAAAGTATCCACTCTTCTTGTGGAGTGGGCCGAATACCTCGACAGTAGAATAGATGCATCTATGGTTCGTGCCGCTCGACCCTTGGCAATGTACACATTATTCTGGATAGGGTCGTACGACCTCAGCATAATCGAGCGTGAATAATACTCGGAGCTTAATTATATTTGATATTATTTTATGGCTTGAGAGGTTATAATTATTTAATGACAGAAATTGACTTGGAATTTATTATTAGTGAAAGAATTAATACTCACTGCTTGTTATTGAGTTATATTTATTATTTACATAATCCACGCTTATTTAGAATTTTTGTATTTTATTGTTAGCCCATAGTAAGTGTCGATGTCAACCCCTCGTCACTACTTCTTCGAGGTTAGACTAGATACTTACTGGGTACATGTTGTTTATGTACTCACGCTACATTTCTGCATCTGAGGTAGGTGCATCTGGCAGTCATACCGACGCGCACCCCCGTTACTCTGAGGCCTAGTGGTGAGCTGATTCCTGAGCTGTTCTGCAGCACCTAGAGTCTCTCTTTTGCACTTACTTTCTATCTATTTTAATTTCAGACAGTAGTTAGAGTTTTGTATATTCTACTAGTTGCTTATACACTTGTGACACCAGGTCTTGGCACACATACTAGTAGATTTTGTGGTTTTGGAGTATTTATATCACTATGATTGCCACTCAGTTGCCTTTGTTTTATTTACTAAATTTTTTACTCCTTAATTTTCTTAATAAATGGAATTTAATTACTTGAAAACTTATTAAAAGGAGCAATCACATGGTTAGTTCATTGTTGGCCTGCCTAGCGGCGATGCTGGGTGCCATCACGGCCTATAGGAGAAATTGGGTCGTGACAACAACTGATGGAATTAATTGATAGAGTTTTAATTTATATTGTGAAGTTATTTATTATTTTGCTTAATCGAAAGAGGGGCTTAATATTGAATTTCTTTACATCTTATGCTCTAGTTTAAATTCGTGATTCAAATAAGTAATCGAAAGAGCCTCTTGAATTATTAATCGAACTAGAAAATACGGAATATTCGTGAGAATTTACCCTTTAGACCATAACCATCATTTTATTCGTTGTAATCGTTTACCGTGCTTCAATTGGATTAATTATTGAATTTAATATTTAATCAAAAAAGGAACATTAACTTCAATTTAATCTGATTATCTGTTGAATTCGTGAGAATCAGCAGTATTATAGAGTGAGCTAACTCAAGAATTGGATTCCGAGTCAATTCGTGCACCTGTCTAGTCAAATACCCTTATTCCTCTCATTGATATTTCTTTGTTGCTCATCTGCTGTCTTTTTTTGATCAATTGTTAATTGCTTAATTTTTAGTAGTTAATCATAGTTGATAATCATTAAATCAAGTGTTAATTTTTCTGGATAGTAATTAACTGAAGATTATTCGAACACTGTTAAAATTCAATCTATGTGGAGACGATAATTAAACTATACTATCTTTGACTATCGAGCAATAACTTTGTGTTGTATTTTGTGCTCGTCACTTTAATGAAAGAATCTGCATGCATTTCAAAAGAATCAATTGAGTGTTCAGGTAAAAGTGAATATCATGTTAAAGGCCCTTTTGTTAGAGTTTCGCCAAATTTCTTTAACAAGACTGATTCGATCACATGTGGAGCCAAATCGTTTCCTTTCACAACTGTAGTGTAAGTTGTAATGTGTTCCTATGGATCCGATGCTCCATAATATTTTGGAAATACGAGATTCCGACAAAAACCCGATTATCCATTTACCCTAGAGCTCGTTTATGTGATTTATTTCAAAATTTGATCTCAATTTGAGGTTAAAATCTCAATTTTACAAAATCCCTAAATTCTACCTAAAATTCCTAATTTCAACCATAGAATTCATAGATTTGATGTTAAGAACTCATGAAAAGTAATGGGGAATTGATAGAAAATGAATTAAGGTTGCTTACCAATGAATTTGGGAAGAAGCTCTTCTTCAAAAATCACCTCTAGAGTGTTTGGGGCTGAGAAATGGTGTAAAATGAATTAAGTCCCGATTTTCTCCCTTTTTACCCCGCTGCAGACGTCATATTTTCGAACGTTTGTTCTCAAATGTGATGTCCACAAATGCGAGACACTGATCGCAAATGCGATCAGTGCATCAAACAACCAAACGTCGCAAATGCCAGGAGTCGCCTCATCGCAAAATACGAGCTAAGCTTCGCATTTGCGAAGCTGCCAGCCCCCAGCTCCAAGTCACAAAAGTGACTCAAAGGTCGTAAATGCGAACACCCAGTGTCCGCAAATGCGATCAGATATTCGCAAAAGCGAAGTACCATCCCACTAGCCCCTTATCGCAAATGCGATCATTTGATCGCAAATGCGAGATCTGCAGACCTGAAGCACCAGCAGTTTGCACCAGCAATCCTAAAACCAACCAAATGCATCTGATACTCACCCGAGCCCCTCGGGCTCCAAACTGAACATGCACACAACTGTAATAACATTATACAAACTTGATCCCTACCTCAAATCATCAAAATAACATCAAATAAAATCATCAAAACTTAAGAATTTTTAACTTAAACGCAATTTTCATAATTTCACACATAATGTGCCAAAACGTGTTCGGGTCACCCCGGACCCCAACCAAACGTGAAGTCAAATTTGGCCTTTTAAGGCTAACTTAAGAAACTAAATGTTCCGACTTTAACCCAAACACTTCCAAATCCCGAACCAACCATCCCCGCAAGTCATACATCATTAAAAGCATATTCGAGGAGTTTTATTTTAGGGAATGGGGTTCTAAAAGTTAAAATGACCGACTGGGTAATTACATTCTCCACCTCTTAAACAAACATTTATCCTCGAACGGGTTTAGAATAATACCTGGAGTGCTAAATAAGTGTGGATATTTGCTCCACATGTCCTCCTCGGCCTCCCAAGTCGCTTCCTTGACTGGTTGGCCCCTCCACTGGACTTTTACTGCAAAAATCCTCTTGGACCTCAAATGTGGAACTTGTTTATCAACAATGGCAACTGGCTCCTCTTAATAACCCAAGTTGTTATCTAGTTGAACTGTGCTGAAGTCTAACACATGTGATAGGTCGGCATGATACTTCCGCAGCATAGATACATGGAAAACCGGATGAACTCCCGATAGACTGGGAGGCAATGCAAGCTCATAAGTAACCTCCCCAACTCGTCTCGACACCTCAAATGGGCCTATAAACCTTGGGCTCAATTTCCCTTTTTTCCCGAATCTCGTGATTCCCTTCATCGGCGAAACTTTCAAGGGATTTTTTTCACCTACCATAAATGATAATCACGTGCTTTTTGATCCGCGTAACTCTTCTGTCTGGACTGCGGTGTACGAAGTCACTCCTGAATCAACTTTACCTTTTCCAAGGCATCCTTCACCAAATCAGTACCATATAAGTTAGCCTCACTAGGCTCAAACTACCCGATGGGCGAACGACATCGCCGATCATATAAAGCCTCAAATGGAGCCATCTCGATGCTGGATTGGTAACTGTTATTATAAGCCAACTCGGCCAAAGGCATGAAACGATCCCACTGACCTCCAAAATCAATCACACATGCCCTGAGCATATCCTCTAAAATCTGAATTGTCCTCTCTGACTGCCCGTTTGTCTGCAGATGAAAGGTTGTGCTGAGCTGTACACGGGTCCCCAATTCACTCTGTACTGATCTCCAGAAATGTGAAGTAAACTAAGGCCCCTATGTGATATAATGTAAATTGGCACACCATGCAACCAAACTATTTCCTGAATATAAATTTGGGCCAACCTCTCTGAAGTATATGTAGTCAAAACAGGAATAAAATGTACCGACTTGGTCAACCTGTCAACAATCACCCAAACTGCATCAAACTTCCGCAAGGTCCACGGCAACCCAACTACAAAGTCCATAGTAATGCGTTCCCATTTCCACTCCAGTATAGTCATATGCTGAAGTAGGCCACCTGGCCTCTGGTGCTCATATTTAACTTGCTAGAAATGTAGACACCTAGTTACATACTCAACTATGTCCTTTTTCATTCGTCGCCACCAATAATACTGCCTCAAGTCACGATACATCTTTGTAGCACCTAGATGAATAGAATACCGAGAACTATGTGCCTCCTCCATGATCTTTTTCCTCAGTTCATCCATATTAGGAACACATAGACGATCCTGGAGTCGTAGAACACCATCCGCACCAATAGTAACTTCCTTGGCACCACCTCGTAGTACCGTTTCTGGAAGAACCATTAAGTGTGGATCATCATACTGGCGAGCCTTGATCTGTTCAAATAGTGAAGACTGGGCTACAACACATGCAAGAACTCGACTGGGCTCTAAAATATCCAGCCGCATAAGTCTGTTAGCCAAGGACTGAATATCCAAAGCTAATGGCCTCTCCTTTGCAGAAATGAAAGCCAAACTACCCATACTCTCCGCCTTTCTACTCAAGGCGTCAGCAATCACATTTGCTTTGCCCGGATGATATAGGATAGTAATATTATAATCTTTCAGTAATTCCAGCTATTTGCGTTGCCTCAAATTTAGGTCTCTCTTCTTGAACAAATGCTGTAAACTGCGATGATCAGTGTAAACTTCACAAGACATCCCAAAAAGATAATGCCTCCAAATCTTAAGAGCGTGAATAATCGCAGCTAATTCCAAATCATGTACCGGATAATTCTTCTCGTGGGGCTTCAGCTGACGTGAAGCATATGCAATAACTCGCCCCTCCTGCATTAATACACAACCCAAGCCAACGCGTGAAGCATCACAATACACTGTATACATCCCTGAACCGGAAGGCAACACTAACACTGGTGTTGTAGTCAATGCTGTCTTGAGCTTCTGAAAGCTCACCTCACAATCATCGGACCATCGGAATGGAGCACCCTTCTAGGTTAATTTGGTCAAAGGTGCTGCAATAGATGAAAAAACCCTCTACGAACCGACGATAATAACCTGCTAAACCCAAAAAACTCCTGATCTCAGTCGCCGAAGTGGGACGATGCCAATTCTGAACTGCCTCAATCTTTTAAGGATCAATCTTAATACCCTCGCCCGATACAATATGCCCCAAAAATGCTACAGACTCTAGCCAGAACTCATATTTGGAGAACTTAGCATATAGCTTTTGTTCCTACAATGTCTGAAGCACTACTCTCATATGTTGTTCATGCTCCTCCTTACTGCGCGAGTAAATCAAAATGTCATCAATGAAGACAATGACAAATGAATCAATATATAGCCTGAATACCCTGTTCATCAGATCCATAAACGTTGTCGGGGCGTTAGTTAAACCGAAGGACATCACCAGAAACTCATAATAACCATATCTAGTCCGGAAAGCAGTCTTCGAAACATCCGAATCTCGAATCTTTAACTGATAGTACCCCGACCTCAAGTCGATCTTAGAGAACACCCTAGCACCCTGCAACTGGTCAAATAGATCATCAATACGTGGCAACGGGTACTTGTTCTTAATAGTGACTTTGTTCAATTGGCGATAATCAATACACATCCGCATTGTTCCATCCTTCTTCTTCATAAATAATACTAGTGCACCCCAAGGCGATACCCTCAGTCTGACGAACCCTTTGGCTAGTAACTCTTCAAGCTATTCTTTCAATTCTTTCGGAGCCATGCGATACGGTGGAATAGATATAGGTTGGGTATCTAGAGCTAAGTCAATATAGAAATCAATATCACGATTAGGTGGCATACTTGAAAGATCTGAAGGAAATATATGACAACTCCCGAACTACAGGCACTGAATCAATAGCCGGAGTCTCTGCAGTAGTATCCCAAACATAGGCTAGATAAGCCAAACAACCCTTCTTAACCATGTGTTGAGCCTTTATGAAAGAAATAACTCGATTAAATGAACTAACAGACGAACCCTTCCACTCCAGCTTAGGCAATACTGGAATAGCCAAGGTAACAGTCTTGGCATGACAATCTAGAATAACATGATATGTAAATAACCAGTCCATGCCCAGAATAATTTCAAAATAGGTCATCTCAAGCAATAGGAGATTTGCTCTATTTTTATAACCACAGAATGTAATAATATAGGACCGGTAGATCCGGTTCACAACAACAAAATTGCCCACATGAGTGGACACATAAACAAGAGTACTCAAGGACTTACGAGAAACACCCAGGAATGGAGCAAATAAAGATGACACATATGAATACGTAGATCCTAGATCAAATAATACTGAGGCATCTTTGCCGCAAACAGAAATAATACATGTAATCACGACATCTGAGGCCTCTGCATCTGGTTTGGCCGAAAAAGCATAGAATCGAGCTGGAGCACCAACTGGCTGGCCTCCGCCTGGCTGACCTCCACCTCTAGGACGACCCCTACCCACCTGTCCTCCACCTCTTGGTGGTCGGACTACTGGTGGAGAAACTGGTGCGGTAATCATAGGCATCTGACCCTGCTGCACTGGTCTACCCCGCAACCCGGGGTAGAATCTCTGTATGTGACTGGGATCCCCGTACTCGTAACAACCTTTCGGTGCGATAAGATATTGACTAGAAATCTGGCACTGGGGACCTGAATACCCACTGGAAAGACCCTGAATAGCTGGTGGGCGATAAGAACTCTCTGGTACAACACTGAGATAGAGTCGCACTGCAGCCCCTCGAGGAGGTGGTGGTGCTGGATATGGGGGCTTGCTAGACTGCCCTCTCACGAACTGACCTCTGCCCCCAGACGGAGCACCTCGGAACTCTTCAGAATAGCTGAACGCTTATCTCTCATAACCTGCTCTCGGCTCCGCTGACGTACACCCTTAATCCTGCGGGCTATCTCCATGACTAGCTCATAAGAAGTACCTATCTCAACCTATCTAGCCATAGTGGCCTGAATGCCAGTATGTAAACCCGCAACAAACCTCCGCACTCTCTCCGCCTTAGTAGGGAGTATAATAAGTGCATGGTAAGATAACCCAGAAAACCTCGCCTCATAATCGATCACTGACATTTGACCCTACTGGAGCTGCTCAAACTAAAACCTCAACTCTTCCCTCTGGGAGGGTGGAATATACTTGTCCAGGAAGATACGGGTGAACCTGTCCCAAGTCATGGGAGGAGAATCTACTGGTCTCCCAAGAACATAAGACTGCCACCATCTAAGGGCTCTGCCCTCTAGCTGAAAAGTAGCAAAGTCTACCCCATGAGACTCCAATATCCTCATGTTGTACACTCTATCCTTGCACCGATCAATGAAATCCTGGGGATCCTCATGTCGCTCACCCCCAAAGACAGGAGAATATAGTCTAGTCCATCTGTCCAATAGTTTCTGCGGATCAGTGGCTGCAGCTGGCCTGGGCTCAGGTGTAGCTGCTGCTACTGGCTGGGCTCCACCCACGGGTAGTGCATCCTAGGTCTGATATACAGCAGTTGCATGTCCATGAGCCTGTGCGGTACGGGTCTGTGTTCCCCCGCCTGCCTGGGATGTGGCTGGGTCTGCCGGAAATAAACCGGCGTGAGTCATATTGTCTATGAACCGCAGCATACGACCCATAATATCCTGGAATCTCGGTGCAGATATGAAATCCACCGGAGCTGGCTCTGCTACAGGCATTTCACCCTGCTCCTCAATAATGGGATCCTCTGTTGGACCCACTGGCGGAATAACTAGAACAGGCCTGGGACGTCCTCGCCCTCTACCACGGGCTGGAGCCCTCACGCAGCCTCTGCCTCGGCCTCTAGCAACTGGGGGAGTAGCTCTTCCCTGGTCTGGAACCTCATTAGAGCGTGTTCTCACCATCTGTGAGAGAATAAGAGAAGGATATTTTGTACTACATCAATTACACGATGGAAGATGAATAAAGGTAGTTTCCTAACACCCTATATCCTCTCGAAGATAAGTACAGACGTCTCCGTACAGATCCACAAGACTCTATTAAGTCTGATGATAGCTTGTGAGACCTACGTGAACCTAGTGCTCTGATACCATGTTGCCACGACCCAATTTCACATATAGGTCGTGATGGCGCCCAACACTACAGCTAGGCAAGCCAACAAATAAATTAAACTTATATCAATTATTTTCAGAATAATTTTCTAAGTAATTTTATTAGTTTTTTAGAAATATTAAAGAAATTTGAAAAGATACTGATTAACTTAAATCCATGAAAATAATACAATTCCAAATTCTACCAATGTGTGTGCCAAGACCTG